>BOSO01028246.1:15963-36949 GCA_018403395.1 Gorsachius goisagi
AGAATTTCTTCCTTATACCCAGTCTAAACCTACCCTGTTTTAGTTTAAAACCATTATCACTTGTCCTATCACAACAGGTCCTGCTAAAAAGTCTGTCCCCACCTTTCTCACCAGCCCCCTTTAAGCCCTGAGCGGCCACAATCAGGTCTCCCCGCAGCCTTCTCTGCTCTGGGCTGAACAACCCCAACCCTCTCAGCCTGGCCTCACAGCAGAGGGGCTCCAGCCCTTAGATGATTTTTGTGGCCTCCTCTGGCCCCGCTCCAACAGGTCCACATCTTGTGGAGAGACAAGTGTGGGTGCAGGCATGGCTTTCGACCCGTGCCCCTTGGTTTGAGGCAGGAGGAAAGCCCCCAGCTTGCCTACACCATGTATATATTAGACGTGCTTATATGCATATGCGGGCTTCTGCCAAACAGCAGGTTGAGCTTTGCATCTCTGGCACCAGAGCTGTTCCTTCGTGTCTGTCCTGGTAGGGGTCATTACAGCTGCCACAGCAAAACCCTGCTCCGAGCTGAGCGCCGGCGGCTGACTTGCTCCCAGAGAGGCTCTGAGGTACGAGAGGAGGAGGAGGAGGAGGAGGAGGAAGAGGAGGATGTACCAGCTGGGGGGAACGGGGACGCGGACTGGGTAAGTAGGACTCCTTGACTCAGTGAGTCTCATCCTTTGCAATCTTGGATTGCAACCTTACAGCTGCATCACGTAATCCTTTTTGCGAGCTAATCAACCACCGCAGTATTTAGCTTTGTGGGCAGCCGGTGCAATGATAGTCACATGAGAATTACCTTGAACTTGCTGGGACTTGTCTCCTGAAGTCAAAAAAGCTTCTGTGAAACTGCAAGATGGCAAGTATTCTGTACCTGCCTTGCCCTCTTTGGAGAGCAATTATTTTCAGCAAGGCCGCTGAAATTCAGAGCAAAACTCACCTATGGTCTTCTCAGATGAAAGCTAAACAATTTAAGAAACATAAAGGTACTGGAATTAACAGTGGCATTTGCTGCACGTAAAATCATTAAGGCCTAAAAGGAAGTGTGTGATTGTCTAGGCGCAAAAAATACCACGTACTCAACGCAGGAAATACGTTTGCAAAAGTTAGGTAGAAAAAAATTAAATGGATGCCAGATGTATACATCTCTTTGGTGTTCAGGCCTCTGGACTGGTTATTTAAGAGCAGATTCTGCCTCTCTGGCAGTCAGACAGCTCACGCAGGTCTATCGACAAAGTAGCTGGGTACTGATTCTCAGTTTAAAATGGAGCCTGCGTTTTAAGCTTACTCCAGCACACTTAGAAATCCCGCATGCAAGTACCTGAAGCAGCGGTGCTGATGGCATTCCTTCAAAACACAGGCGCTGTAGTGTAACTCATTAGGATCGGCACGTTGCTCGCGGTTAAACTCAAAGACAACGTATGCAGACTCTCAGGAATTGCACAAAGTGGTAGTTGATTTTATTGGGGTTTTATTTATGGGCTCATTTGAACCAGTGTGTGTCAGAAGCAGGCTCCAAAATGCAAACTGTCCTGCTTCCAGAGAGACGGGGGGAGCATGGGACTGCTAACTTAAAGAGATTCGCATTTAATTTCCCCTTGTACTCTGAAAGCTTTCTACATCCTGCATGTTCTCTCCAACATAAATACGTAAGTTTTCCTGAACACGCAGCAAATAAAGAAGAAACTATTTACCCTTTAGGGAGCTGTATTTCCTCAAGCGATTTTTAACAAAGCAGTTACCTCTCCCCCCATAAATTTGCTTCCTGCACTCCTGATAGCGAGCTGTTTGCGTCCTTTTTTTCTTTTCTCTTCTCCAGCTGAGGGTTCGAACGCCGCTTTTCATTCTACTGACTTGCTGCTCTTGACAAGCCATCAGATGACAGCCCGGGAAAGGGGCCATTTCATTTTCCAGTAGCAGACGGTGCATTAAGACTTGGCCTCCTAGAACATCTTACAGATCCGAGGGCCGTCCGCCGACTGCAGTTTAATGCAAAGGCTCTTGCATTGACCACCATTGTGTTCCTGCTGGGTTAAGTTTTGCTCCCCACCTGGAGGTGTAGCTTCCCGTCCCAAATTGGTGAAGAGTGAGCTCTCAGAGCTCGCCTCGTGATCCGAGCTGCAATCCACCTTCCCCAGCTGCCTCTCAGCCCCTGCTGGAAGCGCCACTGGAAAACGTACATAAATAATAGCTGCACCGGGACTGCATTACTATTGCCATTTCATTATTAGAAAAATGGAGGAAAATGAGTCGTACGAAGCCTACGGTGCAAGACATGGCCCGACAGCGTATACCGCCATGCTCTTGAACACACGCCACTTCCCACTCTGTGTTTTCCACCCTAGAACCATGTTGCTTTTCTGGTCAAGCGTGTTAAGGAATGTGCTTTTATGCAGCATCTTTCGTCTGGATGGGTCCCAGCCTTAAAAGGAATGTTAAGTGGTTTTACATAAGGCATTACGTAGGATTAGAGGATGTGATTTGTTTGCATGGTAGTCTTAAGAGGAATAAGAGCCAAGGTTATTTTAATGAGACATCGAGATTCATCTGGTAACAGTAGATGGAAAACTGTAGACATTTCGAACTGAACAATATCATAAAGGTGGTTTTAAAAGCGGCGGAATGTGCCATGCATGCGAATGCATGTTCATCGTCCAACCAGAAACTCTGAGCGATGAAAACAGCAGCGTGAAGAAAAAATACTTCAGCCCTAGTTTTTATCAGACTGCTAAAACGTCTTTCATTTCACACAGTCTAACAATCTCACACAGAAGGTATTCAAAGCTGTTCTGTGGGGTTGCTCCACGTTTGTGGTGTGTTTGAAGAATAAAATAGATCAGCTGCGTGGCAATGCCGAAGCCAAAGACTCAGGAATCAACTCGAGGGCCTGCAGCTTTTCCTCGCTCATGGTTTCCTGCAATACCCTGCATTTTACATCAAACTTCACTGTTGAGGAGACAGAGCAGAGAAGGCTGCGGGGAGACCCAATTGCGGCCGTTCAGTGCTTAAAGGGGGCTGATGAGAAAGGTGGGGACAGACTTTTTAGCAGGGCCTGTTGTGATAGGACAAGGGGTGATGGTTTTAAACTAAAGGAAGGGAGATTCAGGCTAGATATAAGGAAGAAATTTTTTACACCGAGGGTGGTGAGACACTGGCAGAGGTACGCCCAGAGAGGTGGTGGATGCCCCATCCCTGGGACCATTCAAGGTCAGGTTGGACGGGGCTCTGAGCAACCTGAATTGGATAAAGGTGTCCCTGCTCCCTGCAGGGGCGTTGGACTGGGTGACCTCTAAAGGTCCCTTCCAACCCAAGACATTCTATGATTGTATGATAAGAAATGCTGCAGCATCTTCCCTATAATTCGAGATTGCTTAGGGCCAGGGTTTAGTGGTGGGATGGCAGGGTTAGGGTAACGGTTGGACTTGATGATCTTAAAGGGCTTTTCCAACCTAAACGATTCTATGATTCTATGTAGCTTTTCTTTGCCTACGTTTGTGGTTTGAGTTTTTCAGGCTCGTTTTCCTCCCCGATGAAACACAGGCTGTCGCTACACCCTGTCTGCCCGCAGCCACAAGCGAGGGGCCTGCAGAGGAGCTATTTCCAGGCTCCCCGCGGGCAGCTTCCCGCTGCTGAGTCCATTCTGCCTGCGACAGGCAGGATGTTGAACCTGCTAAAGCTTCTCGGCATCACCTCAGCAGCTCTCAGTGCTGTTAATGCCTCTTTACCTGCCTGCTGAGCTCTGCTAGCGGGACCCAGGCAGGCTTTGCAGGGCCCATAATGGTTGCTCGCTGCTGGAGTGGCCCTTTGGGGTGGCTGGGATGGCAGTTGCTGTGAGCGCATGGTGACAAGTACAAAAGATACCTGGAAAAAACTGAAGAACTTGGGTAAGGGGGGGCTCTGAATGGAACATGCTATTTCTGTCGCAAGAGCGGAAAGAGGGAGAGGTCTTGGCAAGACGGGTGCGAGGTGCACAGCCAAGGGAGTACCTTTGGGCAAGAGAAGAAGGAGGAGATGGCACCCAGGCCTGCTAGATGCTGCTTATGTCCAGCGTGGGAACGTGCTTGCTCAAGAAAGCATCAGTCACCCACAGACTGAGGATCTCCCCAGGGCTGTTGCTGAGATGCTGTGGGAAGAGAGAAAAGTCGCTAAGGGAGAGTAAAGCTTTTTCAGGCTGTCAGGAGACTTGTGTCCCTTGCAGGAGAATTAAATAAGAGAGAGCTCAGACCCTCATGCCAAGCTTTAACTGAGGTCCTTGTGCAAGGATTTGTTTTGCATGGAAGGAACGTGAGCGCTCGCGGCTATACATTATTTTTGTGTCACCCTGTTTACGTAGATTTATCTCCGGAGACTTTGCAGCTGATTGTGCTGTTTGCATTCAAAGGAAGGAAACCAGCTGGATGCCCTTCCCTCCCACGTGCACGCGCGGGAGGGCAGAGGTGAAGCCGGCAGCTTGGCCGACAGTAACTGCTCAGCACGAGAATGCAAGAAAATGTCACCGTTCAATTAAAAGGAGCATTAACAAGGGGACATCAGAGCACTGCCTGGAAACCTGCCTGCTCCCCCTGTTTCCAAGTACATGAACCTGTCTGGAACATATTGCGAATATCTTGCTGAATGGTGCAGGCAGGTGGATTCGGTTGTTTCTGGCAAGATGCAAGAGGAGCTGGAACCCTTTCCCCGGACGAGGTGTATCTTCAGGGGGAAATCCTAGAAACAAACTTGGCACGCACAGATTTTGGCTTGGATTTACTAAAGCCACGTTGCAAAAAAAAAAAAAAAAAAAAAAGAGACTGGCGAGGAAGGATGTTTTGAATATAGCATCCATCTGCCTGTCAGTGCAGGAGAGAAAAGAACAAATTAAAACCAATATTGGGAATAGATGGGAAGTTGGGCTTAGGAGAGATCTTACTGACTGCTAAAAAGAAATAAGAGGAAGGAAGAGAAATCTCGGAAGGTTTTAGTTAGTCCTGCAATGCTGGTGTGTCTCAGTGCCTGTGACAGAAAGGAATAACCCAGGGCTGGGAGGCAGTGAGGCTCCAGCTCCAGCGCCGAGGCACGCACAGACGGGCCTGCAGCATGACCTGGACCCGCGGCTGAGAGCAGGGTATTTTATTCAAATCCAGCAAAACCTTGCAAGAGCCCTGAGCATGCTGTTTGGGGTGAGGAACCTACTGGAAACCAGCCTGAGACTCTAATTCAGGTTAGAGAAGTTGCATTTGTTTATTGCTGGGCTCGTGGAATTTCTCATCGTTTCGGTGCTCGGCACTGACGGTGCAAAAGCGGCTCCCGAGGTAAAAAGCAAGCCTGTCTCCGAACGCACGCTGGGGTTGGTTTTTGGGCTGATGGCTCTTTATCTACATTGGTTTTTTGTATTCTTAAGTAGTTCCTTCAGTTCACTGAGCATCTTCCAGAAGGAAGGACCTTTGCACGGACTTGATTAAACAAGTCATTTAATTAACTGCTGAAATTCTGTCTCCTCTACGAGTGAAATACGATGGCTGTGTTACAGCCATAGTGTGCAATCATGTTTACAGAAGAAGCCAAGATAATTCCTTTGGCTGCAAACCCCGAGTAAATGTAGGCGGTCATAACACTATTCGGGGTGAGAAATAGGAACGGCAGGAATAGCAGGATTTCCTAAGCAACAAAGATCTGCTTCACTTAAAAATACTTCAGTAAGAAAAAACCAGAAAGATGTTAGGACGGCTTCAGCTTTCAAGAAGAGTGGGGGGAAAGCTGCTTCTGTTTTATCGCTTTTTGATATTTGCTAGGGATGGTGGCCTCTTAACCCAAGAATACGGGTACAGAAATTAAAACAGAGATGACAAATCACTGCCACACAGTTTAACAGCTTGGGAGAAGTCCCCTTGCAATGCTCTTCAGACACCATTGAGATCTATATTCCTTTGAATTTCCCATGCAATTAAGCAGAAGCGGTGAAAGAGTGAAGACTGAGAAGGCAGAAGTGATAATAATAACTGCGGGGAAGAAGCGAACGTATTCAAGAACCTTGTTTAACCACCGTCAAGATCAGATCTGTCACTTGGGGTTAAGATGGTGCCTTGTCAGTGCCATGGCAAAGAAAACTCGTGCGGGTGGCACGGTTTCCCTCAACAGCAAGCTCCGGCGAGTACTCGGTGGCCCTTGAGAAAGAGCAGGGATTTTGTAGCGTCCCTTTCCCACCGCTTACGTAAGCCTTGCACAACGCGGCTGGTTTCTGTTTGCGAAGGGCCGGGGATATGAAAAGCAACTGTAAAATGCTGCCTGGGGAAGTGGGCCAGTCAAATCAAGGTGAATTATGAAACTGCCCCTTCAGGCTGCGTGAGCGGTACACATGATGGATTTAAATCCAGGTTCTCGCTTAATTCTGGGGCCTTTTCAGCACCGTATCTCCTGGCACACTGGCTTGGGGACCCCCGGCTGCTGTCTCTCTCTGTGGGGTATTTTCTCTTTTTGCCTTTCCCCCATTTAGCATCGTTTTTCCTCAAGAAGCCTTCCATTGCGTGCCCGTTCAGCGCGTCTGCTGTGAAATTAGCATTTTGTGATACGGCAATTTGGGCAGCACGCACCTAAAGATACTTCCTAGGAAGGGCTGTGTGCAACTGGAAGAATAAAAGAAGGATGGATGGGTGGAGCGAAGGGATGGACGGTGGGTGAAAATGCACAAATGCCGAGTCACCCCCTGGAAACGAAATTGTCTGCAAAAGCCCCTGCCTTGGGATCATAGGAAATAATGCAGGAAAAAGCCTTGGGAGTTCACACAGGCCAATCCCCCCCGGCACAGCACAGGATCAAACCTCTCCGCTCCCTTTCATTTTGATACCACGAACCATAATGGAAAGAGAAAGGGAAAAAATGCCAGTAAATGGGGCAGTACAAGCTTGACCTCGGCAGCCATTCTCAAAGGGAACAAGGAAAGCAGGACCTGAGCCCATCTCAGTTTAATTAGACTTTCAAATTAACAGAACTCCTTTTCCATCCTCCTCTTTTTTTTTTCCTTTCCGTTTCCCAGCTGCTTTTCTTTTAATCTCCTCTTTCAACCGATCTGAACCTCTCTGACAGTCTCCAGCGTAAGAAATCCCCCCTCACAAGGCCAGACGCTTCTCTGCCGCTCCGAAGAAGCAACAGGCACACGCGACTTGAGGGATTATTTATAAAAAATCGTAAGGGAGCTTCTGCCAAGGCCACGAGCGGCTGAGCTCCTCGCGGTCGCGGTGCCCGGCAGCCGCGGGCAGGAGGATTCAGCTGCCTGCCACGTGAGCCAGCACTTCAGCGGGCTGAAATTATATGTTTCGCTCTGATGCTGTAAACACGGGGAGGAAGCCAACGGGAGGCAGTTGCCGAGTATTGGAGAAGGGCACTTAGAAATTAAGTATTAGCGTATCAATGGGAGCGCAACGACACATGGCTTTGGCACGGATGAGCCGCCTGCAACAGAAGATGGGTTCACTTTGGAATGTTTTTCCTGCTTTCGAAATGGAAGAGTGGATCCTGCCAGTTCCTGTGCCTCCTCCAACAAAGCCATTGGCTTTCCCTGACCGCTGCAGGCCAGTGTGCAGAAATGAGCAGCCCTCTCTCAAAATCTCCTCTTGCAGATGCAGTTTGGGGTTCAGTTCCCTTCTCATCCTTCCAGATTTTGGCCCGTACAATCCTCTGGTGACTGCCACATTTCCAGTTTAAAGATCACGCTTCTTCCAAAGAGCAGCACAGGGCTACAGCTTCAGACGAGTTGACTGGCAGCTTGTTGGCATCAAAAGTATGGACAAGCATTAGCTTGGCATGCTGAGGACAAGCGTGCTCACCGGCATGGCAGCCTGCGGCGTGCGGGTGGGAGCGGGCGAGCTCTCTTGTGTCCAGCATTGCAAAGGGCTTCGACGGTTTGCACGATAAACATAGGCCTGGGAGGCTGCAGCTGGCGAGAGAGGGCGGGAAGGCAAAGAAAAAAATAGCCAGAACATGCTCCCTGCATGCCTCCAGGTGGGATGGTTTGGCTGAGGGCACCAGGGGCACCTCAGGGCACGGGGACTGCACCACCACTCCCCTGCCGAAGTTTTGCACCTGGGCGTTCCTGTGCACTCGGGCTGAGTCACGGTCTCACGTGGCAGAACGCTGAATCAATCCCAAATATGAGGGGGCAAGCGCTTGCTGTTAAAGGGAAATCTGTAGGGAAGGTGCATTTTATCAATCGTGCTGCAGCTACATCTCCCCCAGGGCTGCCCAAGCCTGGGCCCTTGAGCTGCATCTTCCGTGCTGCATCTGCAGAGCACACGTATCTCCTGCCTACAGATGCTGCTGGCACAGGCAGAATTGGGGGAGCAGGAGTTGGCGGACCCCCAGCCCAGGGCAGGATCCCTCCGGTGATTTCTCAGCCCATGTGTGCCTGTGTGCTTGGGGAGGGGCACGTAGCGTATCCGAGCTCTGTGTGCGCATGAACCACGGGGCGGGTGGCTCTGCTTCGGAGCACGCGTCCCACCCGGGTGCTCTGGGCATGTGGGTGACCCCAGCCGGGTGGGTGTTTGTGTGTGTCCCCCACACGGGAAGGTGTGTGCGTGCAGGAGCCCCAGCCCAACCCATGCGGGGCAGGCTGAGTGGGGGAGCCCTGTCCCCAGTGCCCCCAAGCGGGTGGGTGCCCATGGGGGTGCTCAGTGCCCCAGCAGAGCCTCATGCCCCGGGTGGGGTCGCCTCCAGGGTGTGGGTGCCTCTGAGCGTGCTTGGTGCTCCCTAGGTGTGGATGCCCCCCACGTGGGGACCCCCACAGCGAGCCCAGTGCCCTGCTCCGAGCAACCTGGGGGTGCGCGCATCCTGGCTGCACTGGGCCCCCCAGGCATCCCCCCCCCCCCCACCCGTGGGTGGGTGCCCGTGGGGTGCCGGGTGTGCCTACCCCGGGACGGCTGTGCCCCTGGGCCTGCCCGCGCCTGCCCCACGGGTGTCCGTGCCCGCTGCCCCAGGCATGGGCGGGGGCGGCGTGGGCGGGTGCCCCCGGGGGCGGCGGGCCGCCGTGTGCCGTGCCACGCCGTAGCGGCGGGCGGGGATGCTGCTGCTGCTGCTGCTGCCGCCGCCGCCGGCTCCCCCGCCCGCCCCGCGCCACCGCGGCAGCCGCGCCAGACGCAGCGCGGCTCGGAGCGCGCACGGAGCCTCCCGCAGCCGCCGCGGCCCGGGCAGCCCCGCGCCCCGCCATGGCCCGGAACCGCCGGGAGAGGAGCAGCTGGGGTAGGCGGCGGGGGGCGGCGGGGCGGCTCCCGCCGGGGGGTGGTGGGGGGGGGGGGTGGGTGAGGTGAGGGCGAGCCCGGGCGGGGCGGGCGCGCCCCGCGGCCGCGAACAATGCCGGGCCTGTGGCGGCCCGCGGCCCGCTCCCCGCCGGGGCTGGGGGCGCGTCCGGCCCCGCCTGGGCCCGGGCTGCCGGGGCGGGGCGGCGGCGCTGCCGGCGGGCGCGGGGCCTGCGGGGGGGGAGGCCGCGGGGGCTCGGCCGCCCCGGGAGGGGGCTGAGGGGCCTGCGGGGCCTTGCGGGGGCGGGGGGCCGCCCTCTCCCCACCCCCTCCGTGGGGCCCAACCGGCACCTTTCGCCCGCGCCCCCCGTCCTTCTGGCGGCTGGAGCCGGTGACGGGGGCGTCCGGCTGCCCCTCCCCTGCTGCCCGCCTGCCTGCGGTTGCTGCCTGCTGGCGGCGTGGCCGGGGAGGGGGGACCCGGCCTGGAGGTGCCCCGTGTTCCGGGGCGCTGGGCGGGCGAGGCGGCCCTGGCCCGGCGTGGCGGGGCCCTGCGCCCCACACGGGGCCGCCCACCCCCGGCAGCCACCTCCGTGGGGAGCCCTGCGGAGACTCCGGCCTCTCTGCCCGCCCTCGCCCCGTCCCTGCTGTCCCCACAGCACCTGCCCGCGGGCCCGGGGGCGGGTGGGCGATGTCACCTCAGCCCGGGAGCCGGCGCCCCCCCTTACCCCACCTTCTCCTTCAGACGGAGCTTCCCCGGCAGGGCGCTCCTCTGCAGGGTTTGTCACCATTCTGGAGGCCGTAGGGCTTTGTTGGTGTGTCAGACCCTCCGGAGAGGGGCCATTTTATATCCAGCCCTTTACAAACCCTGCCTGAGCCCGGGAGAGCTGGCAGCAGCATCACCAGGGAGTGGAGCGGGGTGATGGGGAGAAGGAAGAAGTTCCACAGCCTCTTCCTGCAAGGCTTCCCTTCTTCTCCGGAGTCGCCCGCCTGCCGCAGGCCTGGATCCACCATGGGAGCCAAAGCTGGTCCTGCAGGTGGGCTGCACCGAGCAAGCAAAGAGGCTCCGGCCACCTTGCACCCTCGGGCTGCGGCCGAGCCTTCCGTGCCCAGCACACAGCGGTGTATTGCTTTGCCGGCTTCCACTGATGCGCTGCCTATTTTGTAGAAAATCAGGTTTTGTACAGCCATTTGCTGTTATTTGAGGCTGCCGAGGAGCATAATTTGTCATCTTCCCCGAGTCGTATTCCATGTGAACTTGCCCATCGGTGCTTGCGGTATCCGTTCTCATCGGGCAGAGCAAGGTGAGCTGAGCTCTGATGTCCAGATACACAAATGACATTCTCATTTGTACAGACGAGCGTGGTATTTCCCGTGATAATGATTAACAGCTCAGGGACATCTTTGCGGCAGCGTTCAGAGTGTGCCATCTGAGCGAACGGGAGCGGGTGGTGGTCTTTTTGCGAGAGAGCGAGGAGAAAATGAGCAACGCTCGTTTGATCGGTGCCATTTTTTAACTGCGGCTCTCGTCTAAGGTCGTTAGACCCTTGGGTAAACTGGAGGGAAAACTTCCCAGCGAATATGCTGCCATTCTCAGCTTTGTCTCACAGAGCTGTCAGCCCCGTCTCTGTGCGTGTTGGGTATTGCACACACGTACATGCGCTGGTGCTTCCCTGTCAGATCTTGATAGCATGAGAAGAAAATGCAAATGATGCCGAAACGGATGTAAAGGGTGAAAACATCATCTTGGAAAGTATAGCCTTGGTCCAGCGAGCTAATTAGGCACGTCCCTCGGTCTAAACATGCTGCTAAGCCGTACTCGAGTGAAATGTGATGTGTCACTGGTTTGCTGCACTCTTTCTTAGAGTCCCTGTAAGTTTGGCAAGGATCCGGAACCATCCGTGGATCCGAGTGGATCTCTGTGGGATCAGCCACCTGCTGCTGCAAGCCATCCGCAGATCAAAATCATACCCTGTCTTCCACAGAGGTTTACGTATTCCTAGAATGATTTCCCAGCACTTTGCCAGGCTGGTTGGCATTGCAGGTAATAGCTTAAGAGAGCAAAAGGCCTGTATTTTTTTTCCTAGGGAAAAAAAGCCCCCTTTAAGAAAAGTGTGCATTTATCCAAGAGGACCTCATTGCCCTGAACGATGTGTTTGCATCCAGTGACTGCAGCATTGTCTGGTGACATCAGTCCGTGGGGTGACTCTCCTACCACTACGTTTTTCAGCCTCGCTGGCGAAGGAGGAGTCTCAGGCTTTTTACTCAAACTAAGGCAGAAAGTCCTCGCTGCGTTCTAAAAATGGGCTTGTGGGTCATTAAAAATATTACGCTATTTTGAAACGGCTCAAACTTCGTCCTAGTTACTCCCCAGTTAGTCAGGCCTGAAAAACGGCAATTGCTTGGTGCAACCCTTCTCCTTTGTTTCGTAAAAACAATTTGCTTTTTTAACGATCACAGAGCGAATTAGGGTGAGCGAGTGTATAGCACCCAGAAGAAATCGCCTCCGGTCAGCTATCAAAGCTGGGTTACTGTCACATACACGCATCCCTGGGAGCTCGTGTAGGGGCATGTAATGCATCAAGCGCAGGATTTAGCCCTGGGCAGAAGGTCAGCATGAGGCTGAGCATCATTTAAGGCTCTCTTACGGGGACGTGCGAAGTGGTGCAGAGACCTCGCGACTGCTGCCAGCTGCTGGATGCATGGCTGAGGGAGCTGCAGATCTATAGTGTCTTGGTAAGAGTCAGGGACCCTGCTTCTCCCAAAATCAGGATTGTTGGTCTGAACCCCGATTGGCGCGGTGAAGTCCAGTCGGCTCGATGAAGGCTTGTAGTAGGTTACACTGATTTCTTTCTGAAATTCTGTGTGCTTGGCAGTTGCCGGGGCTCAGCAGCCTGCTCCCCTGTTAGATTAAAGCCGCTGGAGATCTCTGCTCCCAGTCACTCCTGTAAACAGCACAGACTGGAACAAATGGTGTGAAAATTCTAGTGTTTTCCGTCATGGCTCGTGTTGTAATCAGAATGACCCGCTCATCAAGAATTCACTTCCAAAACCATAAAAGGGATTACCGAGGTTGTATATACTTCTTGGTCAGGATTTCCAAACTGGACGTGAGATTCGTGAGAGCTCTTAAAGGGGCCTGATTGCCAGGAAGGGCCGAGCAACTGTTTTGGGGAGAAGGGACGCCTCTCCAGCACAGGCCAGGCTGAGATCATCAATGCCACGCTTTTGGATTGCACAGCAGTAGGTTAAACTGGAAAGAAAACGATGATTTTGGTAATCCTTCTGGGTTTTTTTTCCCCCACTGATAGTGCTAACGTCCTTTCTGTTCGTTGCTTGGTTTCTGACCTTTTTTGGTGGATTTTCAGATTCCACTTACTGGCATTTCTTTGTGACTCTGAATGCTGGGAACCTTCAGAAAAGTGAAAGCTGAGATGTTTCAGCTGGACGGGCCTTTACACAAAAAGGCACTGGATATGAGACGACTCACAACGAAATGACTAGCTTGTCATTCAGAAAAGAAAATGAAGTGTTGGGGCTTGAAAGAAGAGAGGAGACAACATTGCAAGCTGGAGACCCAAATTGCTGAACGTGACGCTCGCGTTTTGTGCCTTTGGTTTTGAGGCAGCAGCAAGAGTTTGAATAGCATGGCCTGATCTATTACAAGATGAGTAGGAGCAAGATCAGGCTGCTTGTCCCCTTCTGGAGGAAGATCCGGGGTGCCCTGAGCCTGCCTCGCAGCGGTGACACGGTGCCCTCGTCACGCTTCACGCCATGTCCGTGCCGCGAGAGGCTTCGGCGTTGGCTACCTGCCTGATTAATGGGAAGGGGAAGCAGCGTATGGAGTTGGTTGGATCTTGCTGCGTTTTCTCTCCTAAGCCCATGGGTGAGAAACAGCATGCATAAATACTGTTCAGGGCCTAGGTGATGTTCATAGGCAGCGGGCCTTATATTAACTCCCCTGCATCATTGACTGGAACATTCTCCAGCGGGAGAGAGTGTCTGGTGCAGGTATCGTCATGCTCAGGGAGCATGGATCACCTCCGACAGTCAACTTCAGTCTAGAGAGACCCCGGCTCCCTTGGTCCTGCCAGAAATGCTCACATTTGCTATCAGTTGAAGGTTAAGTGTTGTGGCAATAAAGTAACTGAACACAAATTTCCCAAATGGGGTGGAGGCTCCGGAGAAGGCGCTGAACTCTGCCAGGCCAGTAAAACCTATTTAAAGCACTCTATATACATAAACATTTTCTCCAGAGTGTAGTTGCCTTTCATGCTATATCCTAGGGTTTGGCAGCACATTTACCAAACTTTTATTTTCACGTGACTGTAACAACAAAAGGGTAAAAACAATTTTGTGTCAGAAGTGACTAAATCAAGTACTGGTGGTGGAGGGAGGCTGGTTACTGACAAGACTGGATGAAGGACCATGCAGAAAATTCATGCTGGGGGGGGGGGAAGCGAGAGTTTTGGGGATGTATTCATGCAAGATGCATTTCAGTCATCCTGTCATGCCTGAGTCTGGCTGGGCTTAAATGTGGGTAAGTTGAGCAGGCCCAGGATTTGTACCTGACAAATGGGTAAAGGCCTTTTCAGTAGTGCTTGTCTTTTGGCAAACACCGGGGGGAATAAGGTTCCCTCTGAGAGTTGCCCACCTGGCCTTTGAATCTACCCGTCCTGGTGCATGAACTGGCATGGATGTAACCATGTAACTGTCTTAATGTGACCTCAAACTTCCTGAAAAACTTCCAGAAAAACCTCCGTCTGATCTGCTTTCTTCCCAAGGTGGTTGTGTGCCTGGTTGTGTCTCTGAAGCATGCTAATAACAAACTCAGCCTGGGAATTTCCCAGCGGCCGGCATGGCTGCTGTTGCAGAGCCAGCTAAGCATTGGAGCTTCATGTAAGTGGTAGTAGGTGTCATCGTTAAAAAGTTTCACATTGGATTTTGGCATTTGAGATGTGTCTGTGGTAACAGACAGGTTTGGTGGCCGGTAATCATCCAAGCTCTTGTTTCTGTCAGCAGGCTTTTATGCAGGAAGGTCCCAAACCACTCGTGTTATCAGCATAGTCATTCATCTCCTTGTTTCATTTGCCAAAGGGAAAAGGGGCTGAGTTGGCCATGCTCTAGCTGAAGCTGCTGTGCTGCCAGCTGAATGACTCAGGGCTGGCGGGAAAAAGGTGCACTCTACAGCTTAACCACTGCTCCAAAAAAAGCAAAGGATGAGCACCAAGCCTGGCAGCATCAGCCACCCTACTCGGTTCCCTGCTGCAAGCGTCCTGGGGTGCAGAGAAGCAGGGTGCTGGCCAGGAGCACGTGGGAGTGCAGATTGCATTGGGCAGAGGTGTTAACACTGCTGTGCAGCTGGGTTGTAAGAGTTCACCCTGACTTTGGAGAGGATAGCTTGGGATCTCAAAGCGAGACCCTAAAATGAGTACTACTTTTACCTTGATTGTTGAAGGACAGGGCTAGTTTTTCACAAGACCGTTTTCTTCACCTGTTTCTAAGCACAGAATCACAAGGGTTGGAAGGGACCTCAGGAGATCATCTAGTCCAACCCCCCTGCTAAAGCACGGCCACCTAGAGCATGTTACACAGGACTTCATCCAGGCGGGCTTTGAATATCTCCAGAGAAGGAGACTCCACAACCCCCCTGGATCCCTGGATGGAGGT
Organism: Gorsachius goisagi; assembly: GCA_018403395.1. Taxonomy (NCBI): domain Eukaryota; kingdom Metazoa; phylum Chordata; class Aves; order Pelecaniformes; family Ardeidae; genus Gorsachius; species Gorsachius goisagi. The sequence goes on from BOSO01028246.1 coordinate 30,820, forward strand.
GTTCATCACGGGCTATGTCATTTACCCACCATTTCCACAGAAGTCAGGAGCCTTCTTTGCACCTTGGTTCGCGACAGAGCTGTGATTGCGTCTGTCCATCCAGTCCGGGGAGGTGCAGGTGATTTCCCACCTGGGCATGAGAAGGTCTGGCTCTGCCTTCCCATTCACTCCTGCATTTCCCAGACCACCAGCCCCATCCGTAAGGAGACAGTGAGCAAGGCTGGGGCCTGAGGGAGGTATATGCATACGTGTGTGGCTTCAGAGGGGCCTCGGTGGCCCTGGTCCATGGGTGTTACTGATGGCTAGCACCAGGCATGTCCCCTCCCTGGGTCCTGGGGCCCTCTGACTCCATGGGGGTGTCACAAATGCCAGCAGAGGTGCGAGCATGGCGGAGGGCGAGTTGTGTGGCTGTATTGTCAGCCGTGCCCTGGGTGTAGGCACAGGTAGGATGTAGAAAGAGGAGGTGAACGCGTGTGCTTGGTTAAACCGAGCTCGGGAAGCTTTCTGACCTGCTGGCTAGGAACCCTCTGAGAGCGCGGGGCGGGCAAGGCTGCAGAGTACTGCTGGGTGTAAGAGAGGGCTTTACCAAAGCCAGGCTTCCCTGCTTCGTCCCCTCGAAGCCACCGTCTCCCAGGGGCAGCTCAGTCTAGACACCTTACGGCAGAGGGAATTTGCTAACTCATGGCTACCCAGGCCAGGCTCCCGCAGCCGTCTGGGTGCTTCGAGATGCAGCTGCGCCCTGCCCTGCACCCTTTGTGCAGGATCGATCCAGGTTATTGCTCTACACCATCCCCTCCGCCCCGGCTGTCCAACACGTACGCTTTGCTTCAACGCTTTCTTTCTCGTTTTTCTCTCATTAGCTGGATAAGATGCAGAGCTCTGCGCAAGCCTGTCGGGGAGAGGAGGAGAGGGTGTCTGGTGCATGCTCAAAGCGCTGCTGCCTTTCCCAGCCTCCTCAGAGCCTTGTTGAGGATCGTTGGCCGCTTGTCGTGTGGCGGAGGTAGTTCAGCATGAATAGAGCGAGCAGAACCCACGTCGCTGAATGCGATAAGCTTGGAGACAGATGCCTGTCCTTGCCAGTGCCGTTTGCGGAGGGCAGATAAGCTTCCTGGAAGCTGAAGCTCTCTGGAGAACGTGCAGAGGGATCAAGCCTGACTCTAAGGTCTGTTCAGCGCTTGGCTCGTGGTATCGTCGGTGGCACTGTGACACAGTTGTAATGTGAAGAGCTGGGGCGAGCACAGCGTTGAAAAGGATCCGCACAGCTATCGCCGCTGATCAAATTAATCCCTAGAGGGCTGCTGATAAGCAACCTAACCCGGTCGATAGAGGGGTGCTCTGTTCCAGGGAAATAACAACAAGTTAAAGCTTCCCATCAAACCTCTATTTTCTCTCCTTAGTAGTTTCTGGTTTTCCACACAGTAAAGTAACTTGGTTCAAATACCCTCAGAATAGCAGCACCGCATGCCATCTGCGTATTTTAGCGGGGGGATCGGGGCCCAGGCTGCAGCCCCTGCTTTTTGTGGGGCATTGGGTACGTAAGGGCCCCCAGGATCCAAGAGGGCACAAGAGCAGGGCTGGCAAATTGCCTTTCTCAGGGTCTGGTTAGGTAGCCTGTGTTTGCACAGATGATGCCACGGGTCACGGCTGCATTTCATTCTCTGGAACGAAACGTATTTATTGTGCAAACTCATTTAAGGAAAAAGCTGACTTTATTAGTTGGTCTCTGGAAAGCAGTCAGCGTTTCTGTGACCCGTTCTTCCATCGCTAAGGAAGAACAGGCTTAAGCAAGCACCTACCAAGGGTATGTTGCATAGTTAGTGGTGTGTCATTTACCTAATTTATTCTTCAGTAAGGAGCTTAAATACATTGGACATCGGCTGTCAGTCCATACACAGGCGCAACGTGAAATACGCTGGTTTAATTTATTTCATTTTAACCAAAAAAAAAAAAAGTCCTAGAGCAGTTGAAGAATGCTTTATTTTTTCCTTAGACTCTTAACAAAGTGAGCTGTATGTCCTGCATTACGGAGCTGTCTGTGGGAATTGGGCCATTTCCTTGCTGCTGTCTGACAGCCCAGTAAGTATGAATGCAAATTCTGATCTCCTTCACCTTTCCACTTTGAATCACCATATGGAAAAGAGACGTGGATTCCACCCTGCTTTAGAGTCATGGAAATGAGCTGTTATGAAATGGGGAAAAGGAACTGTATCCTGGCAATTTCTGGACGAGCAGCTTGAGAATTGACGTAATTGCAAGGCGCCGGGAGCGAGCCGACAGAAAGGAGGAGTCAAGTTAGAAAACGAGGGAAAACAAGAGTGTGTTTAGGAAAGCTTAGCTCTCCTTCCTTTCCCTTTTGGCCAGCTGATGTTTTGCCAGTGCCAGGTACGACTTCCTTCAAAGCAGATGACTAATTTATGTCGGAAAGACCAATTAAAAGAATTGATTGCCAGTAATGCACAGCCATCTTACAAAATAATCTCTGGCTCTCCAGTACGGCAGATAATCTAATAAACAGAACATGGAAGTTTCACCACATGGAAATAAATATGAAAGATAGGGTTTTGTCTGCAGGTGGCGTACATGAAAGAAACAGGGATAACAGGGCTGAAAATAGTTCAGAGACCTGCTTAATATAATGCCTTTTCCTCTGATACCGCCAATGGTCTGGGAAGTCAACATATCCTGCTTGTAATACTTTGTATTTTGCCCCTGTATTGTGCAAACAGCCTGGTTTTCCTGGTGTTCGGGTGATGGAAGTGAGGATGTCCCCTAGGAGACCGCGGCCGCTTTCGACTGTGACCTGTGTCCAGAGACATTCTCCCCAAATCTGTCAATATCTGCTAAAAAAAAAGGTGCTCCTTACAGATTCTGATCTTTTGAAGGGGCAACACAATGCCCTCTCCTCTGTGCTGGTTGTTGCCCTTCCAGGTAGCTGAGCCAGAGGGAGAGGAAGACCTGGGAGATCCCATCTGGGCACCGGCAGCGTCAGGAGAGGGAATCTGGCCCCAGCTGTCCCTCTGGTAGCAGGATGCTCAGATTCTTGACCAGGACTGGCGGACCATTCAGCTGGCTGAGCTGGGGGCTTCCATGCTGCCTTTCCCTGTGCTTGAAGCCCGAGGGTTTGTGCCCATCTTGGTACCCAGCTGGGTGCTCTGGCTGCAGCTCCCATTGCTGCTCATGTGGGATGAGTGAAATGCTGGTCACCCTCAGTCTGCGTGCCCAGAGGTGGGACTTGGCTGGGCTGGGGAGGTAGCACAGCTATTTCACGTGCACCCCTGGTGGCTTGGCTGGAGTCAGAAATGTTTAGATGTAATTTGCTTTACAGTTTTTTTTTCCTGCCTCCGCCGTGAGTCACATCCTATACAAGGATCTCGCCACTGTCCTTGCTGTGCAGCTGTAAAAAGAAAAAAAAAAATTGGACTCAGTTAGCTGAGCAGGGCATTGGGAAACACCGTGGGAGAGGAGGTATTTCCCTTCGCAGACTTTATATGGCACTTGCAGCGTGGCAGTGCTTAAAAAGAGCACATGAGCCTGTAGCCCTTTGGCCCCTGTCCCATACTTAACGTGTTTGGAAGATCTTAATGCTGGAAACGGTGTTTGGTGTGTGCAGCAGGAGGACTGACCGCACTCAGAGGCCTTCGTTTTTCAAGTCATTTGGCGACGTGTGCCTGGATCCTGGGTCTGTCTGTGTGAAATGGGAAGTTTTGGGTTGTTTTTTTTTTTTTTTTCCTGGAGCCCTGACATGGGGCAGGGGCTGGTATTTGAAGGGAATTTGGTGCTGCTGGTCCCTGGCTGCTGCAGTCTGGTGGAGAATCTAGCTTTTCAGAGCGTCTGGGACTTTTGTTTTGCTAAAAAAACTCCAAGCATCAGGAAGAAAAGATCTTTGTCTTTTAACTGTGAGCAAAGAAAGCTCGTAGTATATGTCCAAGAGCCACCAGAAATCCCCTAGCAACCAGGCTTCATCATCCCGATATTTCATTGCAGGATCATAGGAAATCAGAAACTCGTACAAAAGCACTGCTGTTATTTAAAATATGAAGTTGCTGCTGGAGGCTTCTTTATAAAGGGGCCCAGAATGGGCAAACCCTATTCCTCTTGGTATTTATAGCTTGCCTTTTAGTATGTGCACACATAGTCCTTGTGCTTTGAAACAGCTGGGACTGACTGAAAACTGGGTCCCCGAGGTCAGGGTTTGAAACAGAGACCGAGGAGTTTTAACTTCAGGCTACCGTCTTTGGAAACTTGCAGCCCGAGCCAACGAACTGGGAAGTTTTTGTTGAAACGTGGGGGAACTTCCCATCACATGCTCCCTTCCCTGCTGGCGAGGAGGTTTCACGTGGCTGTAGGTGAGCTGCCTGGCGTGATTAATCACCTTCGGCATCTCTTTGGGAAGTTTGGAGACAATGAAAGGAAAATTACTGGAGCTGGCCTGCTCTTTGCAAACCCCAGGGCTGCAGTGTCTGTGGATGGCGGGTCTGAAAAAGGCATCCACCTCCCGTATTGCAGCAGGTACGCAAAGCAGCCCAAAGGGACCAGGGGGCCATTAATAGCTGTGGTCCCCTCAGCCCGCGTTGGCTGGGAGCATCATGCGGGCGATACCTATCTGTCTGGCACGCTGCCATGGCCGAGCGTGGATGCAGTGACTGAACGAATGCTGGGTCCCTGCTCATCCCATCCAAGGGTTCCTGCTGCAGCATCGTGCTCGTCACTTCTCCCCTGTCCCGGTGGGGAGGCGAGACCCTCTTGCAAGGCTGTAGGAACTCTACACAGCCTGGGCAGCGCTCGCCTCGGTGCTGGGGAGCAGCTCCGCAGGGAAACCTGTCGTTTTGAAGTGGGAACGTGAGCGGTGCCCGTGCTTTGCCTAGGCTTTCCGCTTGGGAGCGAGGAAGTGGCTTTTATCAGGATGGGCATGTGTCTTCGTGGCCTGGTTCCTGCTGGGGCTGTCTCGGGGGGGGAGGCTGTCGATGAGGTCGATGGCAGAAGCAGCAGATTTACCCTTGGAGCATCAGTGCAGGTTGCAGATGGAGCGGGGCTCTGCTGTTGCTACAGAAACCGCAGTCGCACAGGATGCATAAAGGCAGCGTCCTTTGGTAGGGGTGTGATGTACTCAGACACCTCAGCTTGAACGCTGCATCCATTTTTGAGACAGCCTTCAGGAAGGACCTGGTGGGGAGTGTCCGGAGAACAGTCAGATGCCCAGACGACGTGGTAGCAAGGGGTGATCGGGGGGCTTGGGCTTCTCTTTTCTCATAGAATCATAGAAGGTTTCGGGTTAGAAGGGACCCCTAGAAGTCATCTAGTCCAACCCCCCTGCAGGAACAGGGACACCATTAACCAGATCAGGTTGCTCTGAGCCCCATCCAACCTGGCCTTGAATGTTTCCAGGGATGGGGCCTCCACTACCTCTCTGGGCAACCTGTTCCAGTGTTTCACCACCCTCAGAGAAAAAGCTAATGGAGGCGTTACAATGGTCTTTGTGTATGTAAGGAGTTGTTGCAGACAAGAAGAGAGTGATCTGTTCTCCATGTCAACTCTTGTAGGACAAAAAGTAATGAGTGTGTTTTGTCAAGGGAGATTCCAGCAGGGAACTTTCTGCCTGCAGGGAGCACGCGGACAGATGGCCCCAAAGTGGCACGGAGTCTCCATCGAGATGTCTGAGGGCATGTTCAGCAGACATCTGGCCTGAGCGATGCTGTTTCGGGAGGGGTATTTGGGCTAGCTGGCCTGTGACCACCCTGCCTAGCCCTGCCGTCTGTGAGTCTGCACTTTGCAGAAGGAACCTAACAGCTCTTGTTTTACTTGTTTACACAGGTAGTTTTGCAGAGAAGACTTACGAGTGGAGCTCAGAGGAGGAGGAGTCTGTGAGGAAGGCAGGACCAGTGCAAGTCCTCATTGTCAAAGATGACCATTCCTTCGAGCTGGATGAAGCTGCACTGAACCGCATCCTCCTCTCAGAGGCTGTCAGAGATAAAGAGGTCGTGGCTGTGTCCGTTGCTGGAGCTTTTAGAAAAGGAAAATCATTCCTGATGGACTTCATGCTGCGGTACATGTACAATAAGGTATGGCTCCAGCTCAGGTGGCTCTTCCCAGGGGTATAGAATCATAGAAGGTTTTGGGTTGGAAGGGACCC
>BOSO01028249.1:0-30318 GCA_018403395.1 Gorsachius goisagi
GGGCTGAAACTGCCCCACTCAATTGCCGTGGTGATTAGGCCATTCCGGTGGGGTGGGGCTCAATGGGCCGAAACTGGTGATTAAACTGCCCCACTCAGTTGCCGTGGTGATTAAGCTCTGGTAGTTAAGCTTGCCTGCCACCAATGTTGAGACAAACTTCCAGTCCCTTACAGGAGCACACAGAGCTCAGAGGTGGGGTGGAATATCCCTCCAGCCTCCCATTTCAGAGAAGATGGGGCTGTTTGGATAACAGCTTAGTATGCTTCATGGTATGCTACAAGGTGCCAACACTAGGAATTTTGCTTAATGATCAACCTGTCTTCAACAGGAAAACATGTCAGTAATTAACATATGATAATTTAGAGGAAATATTAAATAATTAAAGTCTTAAAGTTGGCAACTTGAAGATTGGACATCCCTAGCATTCTTAGAACTGTTTTGTAAACTGGTCCTGTAACCGCTGCACACTATTGCATTAAGTTTTGTAATCCATGAGAGGTTTACGTAATTAATTGTGAACAAGCTGAAACACTTGGGGGAAATCAAGTTTATTTTTAAAATTTCAATGTAAGGAAAAACATCTAAGTGAAGTAATGGAAGAAGCAGCATGAGGGTGAAACAGCAAACTCTCTTCCTGGTTAACATGATAAAGATGTTCTGTTTTTCTGGAAAGCTCCTGAAGTTCCAAAGGAAGTGAAAATAGTAATGATTCAATAGTAATTGAAAGTAATGATCATGTGTTATTAATGGTAAATTGACGGTGATAAAAAGAGGTATAACAGCTTTTCATGCTATAATATTTCTTGTTTTGTCTTTTTCCTTTTTATTTTATCTTGTGTAGAGTGCATCTTTTCTGAAATAAAGCAACAAATTATTCTATTTCTGTTGCTTATCACATACATGCTTTCAGTCATCATGCTGACTTTTCAGCTCTTTCACAAAGTGTAACTTGTGTTTATTAGTCTAAAACTATTTAGATACAATAAAGATCTTTCTTCTAAAATAATTTGATGTTACTTCAAGGGAAGTTCTTTCTCCTGAAGCTAGTTGCAGATTTCTCATCCACTTCAATGCAAGGAGCTACCTGGTAGTTCCTCATGAACTTTCTGTGTTCCTCTAAATGCAAATGTAATATTGATTCCTCCAAATAAGATGCCAAACCTTGGGAGTCTGCAATTCCATGCATTCAAGAGAAAATTACGTACTTGTTCTGATTTCTGGTTTGACTACCTATATAGGGAAACTGGAGAGAGTAGTCTCCCACAGTAGATGGTCCATGTTAAATGCTGTGCATGATCCCTCACAGTGTATGTGTCTGAGTAGGTAGGATTTTTTTACCAGTACATTTGGTTTTCTGGACTAGTAGATCATAGTTTTGTTCAATCTTTCTGGGAAAAAAAAAAAAATAATAAAAAAAACCCCTCAACCAACAAACCCACAGCTGCAAATTGACACTGTTACATGTTGCTAAGAAATGGTTGTGGAAACTTCATGGGACAGAGAATTGGATTATAAGCAAGAAGTGCCTGTTGAGATGTGCTCATGGTGACAACGGTGGGGCCAGGGATGGATGCAGCCCATTACTGCACATGCACATGAGGAAGCAAAGCTCTGCGCTGGTTTAGCTTGAACTAAAACAACGAGACAAGGAAACTTTAAATGCTGTTCTGAAAATAATCACATTTAAAAGTTTTGTAATGCTAATTAGATTAAAAATAGCCTTATTTCAACTGTCAAGTGTCAGTGCCAAATCTCTCAGTATATGGTAGTCACGTCCTGTGTAGCAGTTGAATTGGTCTTCAAGGGTACCAAATCACTGGTGCTTGCTAGTACCCCAGTACCAACCATGTAAGATAGTACAGCATTTTTACAGAAAATGAAACAAGGGGCTAACCAGACAGATGACTTTCTTTTTTAAACTGAGAAATCGTTTTGTAAATGTAGTAGAATTTTATTAGTTTATCTGTAACTTGATAAGATGCAGTCATTGAAAGCTGACTGTTGTCTGCCCCTTCCTTGGCCCTTTTTTTTTGTTATATGTTTTATTGCACTTCTTGAAGTGGTAAGACACCTAGGCTGATTAAAACAACACTGCATTTCAAGGAACCCAGGAAAGATGGGTCGAAATTAACTGAAATACAATTTAAAGTATTCGGTAGTGTTATTTGTAAAGCTATAGATAAGATTTTCAAGAGGATATCTGCTCTCATGTATCAGGTAACCACATTTTTTTGAGGCATTCAGGGTGTCTCGCAGAGGTAGCAGCTCTGTGCTCCAAATCTTTTAAAATATGTAAGTAGTATTCTTCTGAAAATCTCATCCCTGCTGTGAGTTCTGAAACTCTGGAAAATCTGGTTGAGTCTGCAAATGTTGCCTATTATATTAATCTGTGGAATGTAATGTATTATACTAATATAAAGTGACCAAAAATTAATATACCCTGCTCTGACTTTCCTCAGGGTGTCATTCTTGATACGGAGGTAAGTGGTGTGGTCTGTTCTGTACTGGGGCTGAGAACCTGTGAAAAGTCTCTAAAGCTGTTTGCGTAATCTTAGCCAGGTTGTTAAGTATCCTTATTCCTTAACTTCATGACGGTCAAATATTTACGTTAATGTGATAGAGACTGTTAAAGCCATATCTTTACATATTCTGAGCAACCTGATCTAGTTAGCAGTGTCCCTGCTCACTGCAGGGGGGTTGGACTAGATGACCTCTAGGGGTCCCTTCCAACCCAAAACATTCTATGATTCTATGTATCCCTGTCATTAATCCATACAGAGTACTCCCCTTGCATACCAGGTCATGCTGTGCAGTTAGAACAGTCACGATGTGTTCTAGTTCATGGATGCAGCTGGTAATTAATTTTTATTTACTTTGGATTTTCCTTTCTTTGTAGGTTGATGATTCCAGTTGTGACTCAGAAATACTTTCCTTGCTCCTCAATGCCAAGTTAGTGGTGAAATGTGTATCGACTGCCTTCTATCCTCGCCTTATTGACCACTTACTGGCTAACCAGGGAGAAGGAGGCTGGGATGTAGAGGAAATAGCAAAACAACTTAAAGAAGCAGGGTTCAACGCAGAGGCTGGGTCCCTCTTGATGTCTCATCGAGGGACTCATCCTGCACTCAGGACTTTTACTACTGCCTTCCAGGCTATTCAGCATTGGATCTAAAAATGTTGGATTTATGCATTTGTCTGCCTTTTTGCTGGAGATCTTGCACAAAAGGGAGAAATTGTTGTTCTAGTGAAGTAACAAAGTTAGTTATTGCCTATGTTCTGTAGAAAATACAAACAGCACATTTACAGTGAATTCCCATATATTTCTAATCGTTTAAAAAAATTATTGGTGCGGACCGTATCATTCTGTTATGACTAGCAGAGCTTTGAATCTGATAATCCTTTTCAGATCAGAGAAACATGTTACATGATTACACTCTGTGACATACAAATGAAGCATTAGTAAGCTGGCAGGTGATATACAATTTGTCTTAACTTCTGTAAGTAATTTACTCTTGTCATAATGTAAAACTGATGTAAAAAGATAAAGATATATAGGGCAAAAAAAAATCACAATGAAGAGTAATTTCTGAGAATTTCAAAACCATGAAATTTGGTATTGTGCAATGTTGTCGCCACAGCTTTTGTTTGCCATAAGTAAAATATTTTGCATTTACTGTAGTCTCTCTTTCCTCCTTTTAGACATTTTCTTTCTTCAGCCACTTTTTCTGAAATTCCTTCCTCAGTGATGTTTATTCATAAGAACAAGCTGAACTTCTCTGTGTTTGGAGACAGTTCTAGTTTTTGAGGTATTTTTGTCCACAATTCGGGAAGCCCCATCTCAAATGCTAATCATTTGTTGAAACCTTTTGTGAATGCACTTTCAAAGTATTTTACTTATATTTTTCTTGAGTTCTGAAACATTACATGTGTGTTTATTTCCAAATGCCTTTTTGTCTTAATAAGACAAAGTATTTCTGATTGGTATCTGAGTTCTTTTAACAAGGGGAATGTCTGTTTATTACACTGCATCACCAGAAGGTTTTGATGTTTCCATGTGTTTATAGGAATTTATTGTTAAAATTAATCTGAAAATCTTTTGCCTAATCTTGTGTTCAGATCTAATTTTGATTTAATAACGTGCAGAAACATTACACATAATAGGATTCATAAGGATAATACAGGTTGGAAGCAATCTCTACAGGTAATGTAATCTAGCCTCCTCCTCAAGGCAGGGTTCCTTTATTGGTGGAGCAGCTTGCTCAGGGCCGTATTCAGTTGGGTCTTGAAAACCTCCAAGGATGGACATCCCACTGCATAGCTGTCCCCATGTTGAAAAGCTTTTTACGTGTGTCCTCATTTGAACCTGTCTCACTTCAGCTTTTCCCAGTTATTTCTCATCCTCCCACCATGTTCTCTGTGAAGAGCCTGGCTCCGTCATCTTGATAACCCCATAGCCTTCCCTCCTCACAACAAACAAAACCCAAAAGAAGAACACAAAAATAATTCTAGTGCTGTGACTGCAGCTCATAGGTGAGTTAGCTGTCTGTACCATGCCTATAGTACAGACACTGGTGGTGGATTCCATTAACACTGGTAATCAGCAAAACTTTGGCAACTGAGGGATCCAGTTCAGGTGTGGTTGCTCTGTGCTTCAGTAATAACACTCTTACCTGAGCCTTCTGCTGTTTGGGATAGCCAGCCCCTTCATTATGCAATATAGGAACAAGCTGACTATTACTGAGATAGTAGTTTCTAAAATCTTTCTTTTTCCTAAATGTCAGCCTAAATCATAAATAAGGAAGAAGAGTGGGTTAAAAGCTTGAAGTAGCTATTTTGTTACAAATTTGTATTACTGAATTCTTTCCTAGACTTAGGTTTAGAAATGGGTAATGATATTTGTGGAACCAAAACTGACTCTTTATTAGCATCGTCTTTGACTTGGGAACTGCTTTCTTTTATCAGCTTTTACTGACTGTGAAAATTGTTCAGATGTTAACCTTACTTCCACCTTACATAGGATTCTTAACAAGATTTTTAACAATGCTTTAATTCTTCAGATTATTATCTTGTTTTTTGTACTTGCTGGTCCCAGCTGTCCTTCAGTGTTTTAAGGAAGGTTATCTCGTCCATGTACCTGACATACTTAATCAAATTCAAATTTATATCATTCAGATATATTGCCTTAATTCTGTTCTCTTATGCTAGCAGTCCCAAGAGTCCCAGACTAATAAAGCAAAGTATATTGGAATTGCAGACAGAAGAAAGGGAAAACTTAAGGTAATGTAGCTGGAAAACAGTAGATGCAGGCAACCCACAAGGCATGCCTCCAGCAAGAATTGGGTTATTCTGTAGAAGATGTTTCTGTACTTCATGTGGAGCTCTTTGGTCTGTCTGCATGTTTTGTTCTCAGGTCAGCAAGTTCAGCGCTAGATCTTTTTGACCATTCTCATTCAGGATCATGAAGAGTTTGTGTTAGTGTCACTTGAGAGCTGAGCTGTAGATAAAGCTCTAATGAGTGTTACTGGTCTTCTGTGCATTTTCTGGTTTGCTGGCATTACAAATCCATGGTGTTTTCCTTGCAGCCAGGATTACTACTGATTTATTCTGTATTCAAAACTTTTATCTATTAGTAAAAGTTTCAGTATATGAATCCAAAATTATCAGCCTATATTAGTGTATGCTTCAAATAAAGTAAAGTTTAAGAAAAAAAAATAGTGCAAGAAGAGGCACATAACAAGGGTAGCTGTATCTCAGTGTCAGCCCTTTACTATCTTCTGTATGGTAGAGTAATATTTGAGGGTCTGGGAATGGCCAAGATGCACTAGAAAATGTTATTGTGTTGGTTTGGGGGTTTTCTGTTTGGTTTTTTTCTCATTTTTCTAAGGTTAAGAAGCTCACCTTGATATGATTGATAGTACTTAAGACGAAAAAAATAAATCACAAAAGAGCTGAACTGGCACGTGAGACAGTTTGGTTTTGTCGGTGTGTTTGATTTGCAGTTGGGATCTGTTCAGAATACAGCATGAGCTGATGGGGTGTTTTTACCCTGAACAAGTCCATGCTCTGGAGATGCTTGTGCTCTCAAAAGCTGGTGAATAAAGAGTTCAGTTGTGTCTCCAGGAGCAATACTTCCTAGTCCTATTAATCTTCATTTGCCTGAAAAACGCTGATAGTGTTTGCATCTTTGAGGAGCTTTTTGCTGCTTGGTAGATGTACCAAAGCAGCAAAATGCATCAATCGCCTTTCTTTTGGATAAGTAGAACCAGAGATTAGGGAAGAAAGGAGAAGAACTCACAATTTCTTTCTCTGCTGGAAATTGTAAGTGGAGACAGTACGTTATTGCAACTAGTGCAGAGTAGACACTTTTGTATTGATAAACAAAACGATGCAATTCAAGGAGTGGGGAGGCTACATCTGATTCGGATATTTTCCTTGTATGATGATTCTTTCTGTGATTTATTATTTCTGACATTCTGCACTGTGAAAAGACGCTTTGAGAGGATGGCCATAGAATATGGATACCTTCACTGCGACACTTGCAACAAACACATTCATTTTTCAAGTTTGTTTTATTTACCTCTACTTTCCCTTCAAAACCCACTAAACTGGGCAAGTATTCTGTGCAAGGACAGATTTCACGAAACAGTACGGTACACAGACAGTCACGGTGCCTCTGTTACCCACAAAACGGGATGCTAGGTGAAACCTTGGGCCTTTTGCTTCTGAGAGCGATGGTGCGTTACCACCCAGCCAGCTCTTCTCCCGAGGAGTGCGCTGCTTATGCAGAAGCACAGGATGACAGCAGACCACGTGGGAACTGAAGATTTTACCCGCTTCCATCTGTCAGCAGGTGAGTGCTGAACAAGAAGGCTCTAGCTGGAGAGCAAATCAAGGGCAGGGCAGCATCAAACAGCCACAGCAATTGAAGTGGGTGAAGAAGGGGACCAAGGCAAGGATTTTGCTAGGGTTATATTTCACTGCAAAACACACAGCAAGTAACATCTAACGCCTTGCTGGTTTATCATACTGACTGATCATGGACTGAGATTCTGAAGGAAGGGAATGAATACAAAACTAGAAGTGTTCCACCTGCAAAATGTATTTATTACTGTAGCATTCCTCACCAAGTCTGCCACATTTCCTACTTAAAAACTTTCAGGTTCCTAAATTCTAGTGTTTTTAAGAGAATGTACGCAATTTCAGTAAAGCCCTGAGACTTCTCTCACTTCCAGGGTTGTATGACTTGCTCTGTGTGCCCAGCTTGTCATAAACTTGTCTGTCAGAAGAGCCACCTCTGTTATGTGTTCTCATTTTTCATTTGTTTCAAATTAGGTCCCCACTTATGTCAGAAAACAGTGAAAAACTAAATCATTCTTCACCCTCTCTGTTTTTATGGATTCTAATATACTCAGTTGTCTTTTCCAACCTGTTGAGTCCTAGTGTATTTAGTTATTTCTCCATAATCTTTGGTCATCCTCTTTATTTATATCTCTATCTTTTTTGGTGTGTTTTGTGAGACATGGAAGGGAAGAGCAGAGCCATGCCTTGTATCAAATGTTGCAGACACTCCAAAGGTTCAGTTAGTGGCATGAAAATGTTTTCCAATTTGATTGTTTAGCTGTTACTGCACTCTTAAGGTAGTGTTTGCCTAGGAATATTTGGTTTGACCCCCTGAGTTCTCTTTCCACATAGCTAGCAGCCATCTGAGGTTACATTATGGGTTTTTTACTGTTTATTTTAAGATTATTTTTCTCATGTACATCATTGTAGTTACAGATTGAAGTCCATTTACCAGTTGATTGCCTAGGCAGTATGTTTTCAAGAAGACTTGCAACAGTTTTTCATCCAGCCCTTGTTCTTCCTCAAAAACTTGTCTTTATCAGCACTCTTTGACACCTTTACTATTGGTCCCCTTTTGTAGACATAGAAAATAGTAAACGAGTCTCGTTAGCAACTGCCTGCACTTGAAAACAGCTAGCTTATTTTCCTGAAAATGAGGCACGTATCTAAAAGCAGAAGAGTAGATAAAGGTCCTACAGATGGTCAGAAACAGACTCTTAGCTTGGTTAAATCAGCTGCTGATAATGGTTCCATTCACGACGAGAGCTCAGTGCCTTAAACTTTCCTATGTTCATCCTCGGTGATGGTCTGTTGCACTGGATGGAGATGGAGGACTGAGTTACCAGAGTGAATGAGCATCCCATCAAAGAGCAGGAAAACTTTAGCAACACAAGTACAGAGCCTCATCTTTCCTTAGAGCTTAGGAGAGTTGTTTTTTTAACTACAACTGGTATTTTCAGTAGGTAATTATAACAGCAGACTTTATAGAAAAAAAGAATCCCTCTCTAAACCTCTCTGACTACCGTGACATTCAGAAACATAAAAATCTTATTTACTTTGATTTCTTCTTACAGTGATGAATTTCATCTGCCATTTTTCTTCACTTGCTTTGGGACTGGCTAACGAAGGGGATGGCTCAGTGCTCATGCTAATAGCCATGCTATTTGAACAAAGCAGAACATTTTATCATGTTGACTGAACCTTTGTGGGATACACTAAGCTGTGCAAACAGTAGATAGAGCCTGAGGTTATGTCTGGCTCACTCATAGACAGATCTGGCAACCTGGTCAGCATTTCTACCTAAAAATAGAGACTCTGCTTTCTGAAGGTGCTTGGGAGCGGACGGCAGAGACCCCAACAGCTTCCCTGTTGCACAGGCAAGCCATTACCAAACCTCAGCTTCCCGTATCGCTTATCAATACCAGATACATGGCAGTTACCAGGAATTTTTCATGTGTAATCAATTTATATGCGGTTGTTACTGAAATAGCTCTAGGAGCTGAAATACTGGATTTAGTCACAGGCCAGCATGCCTAATTCCAGCAAAACTGAGTATTAAGCTGAGATTCATCCTTCTGAAGATATGAAGTGCTAAGGCATTTCCTGATAGCAGCTGGTGCGAGTCAGCCTCTTTTCTCAAGGCACCAAGGTAATAAAATACTAGACCTGGTGCACTATTTATGAGCAAAAAGGGGGAAACAATTAGTTAGTAGTAATCTCCGAGGGAAGTAAGACTTAATGGTGAAAGTCAGTATATATAAACCTTAACATAAAAAATGTGATTGCCATTAAAACTGAATTGTCTGCTTAACATGTATTGCTCTCCCTCTGAAATCAGCATCTCTGCCCAGCTGTGCTGACACCCTGTCACTGTCCTCCCAGCCTGCCCTCCTAGGCTTCCCTCGCCTGCAAGGCACGGTAGCAGGGCCACCAGCTTCACGCAGAGCTCTGATTTACAGTCCAGTGTCCTTTGCAACCCAGATACGGAAAACTGCATGGCGGCCTTTTTCTGTGAGAATCTTCATCTACATAATGTGCGTGTAAAATATTTATTCTAATGAGCAAAGCAGATGTATGCTGTTTAAAAATAAAAAGTGACGCTTGAAAACAAATAAGCAGAAGGAGTTTAGTCTAAATGGGAGAACAATACAGAAAACAAACTGCGAACAAAACCGGGGGGTGATTTTAATTGATCTGGTAGTACCATCTGCGCTGGTTCTGGCTATAGAGGAAGAAAGACACAACAGTATCTGAATGCAAGTTTCAATACTATGTACGTGAAATATATATAGGCAGTATCCTATATAATCTCGAAAAGGGAATGGTAGTGCAATTTAAGGTCCAGTCTTGGAAGTGCTTTTATTGTGACCTCTTCCATTCCTATAAACACTTAATGAATGTTTGTTATAGTGCTGCTTTAATTGTTATTTCCGGTAAAGACATTGCAGAGATAATTGGAGCAAAAACTAGCCTAGGCCATTTTGGACCTTGGAGCTATACATGCGACAGCTGTTCTGTAACAGAAATGTTCCGAAGATGTGATTTTTTTTCAGTCTTTGTCACTTTCTTAAACTGTTCAAAATTGCTGGACATAAGTGGATGAAAAACTAAAAGTGATTGGAATTATGGCTTCCCATATGAAATAAGGTCCTGTTTGAGATGGTTCAAGATATTTAAAGATTTAAGTTTTAGATTGTTGTTAGCTTCATATCCAGATATAATCTATGTGGCTTCAAGGACTTCATAGATCTCCAGAGGAAGGAAACACCTAGTTTAATATTTAAGTGGTATGGTTAGGATTTTTTTCTTGTTCATAATGATGGAAAAACAACTGGCATGACCACACTAAGCATCTCAGAGTAATCATGGGATTTTCTAAAATATTTTATTTAACACATACAATTCAGGAGTTCGAGGGTCTTGGTCTGGAGAGGAATGAAAGTAGTGTATCTTGCTTGTAGAGATGAGCAAAGGTAAATGAATGAAGGGGACTACAAGCCACTGTTTGTAATTAGAGCTCTAGGTTTTTTAATTAGCTGTTGATTCCTTCAGATCATTTTGCTTTTAGAGGGCAGTATTTGTATGAAGGTGGTTCCTGGAAACCCCAGTGAAGACTCATACTGTGAAAGCACTGCACCTGTATGCACAGAATATTTACATTATGTGTTAAAGATGATGGGCTTAGTGAAAATAAGCAGCGAAGACATCGCAATAACATGATCTTTGCATAGATTCTGCTCAACATCTGCTTGGCCTTACCAACATGAACCATACCAAGTTGCAGATGTCTTTTTCATTTTATTCCCCAAATTGGGTTTGTTTCTTTCACCACCTTTATCTAATGATTCTAAGCTCAAACAGAAGTTTGGTTTTATGTGCCAATTAGCAGGGAAAAATGCTACAGGCTAGGATGGATAGACTGCATCTGGTTAAATGTCAGTGCTCTGTTTGTGCCCCGGATCTGGGCAGTCTGACACTTTCAAAGAAAATGAAGGAATATCAGTGACAGCTTTAAGAGCATCACTGTTTAGAAATGAACAGGTTTTTATTTCAGAACTTCTTTTCTCAGTGACTTTCAGGAGGGGATGTGGAAAACAGGGTATTTCTTCAGATTTCAGTAAACGTCAAGCAATATTTTAGGAGCAAAAACAGAGGGAAAGACTTAGTTTTGACTCATAAGGTTAGTTTGCAGAAGTCATAGTAAAGCCATCAGTTCCACTCTGAAGCCAGAAAGAGTGGTTCCTTCTTTTTCTTATCATTCCATAATCATATTTATGTATAAAAAGTATTGAAAAAAGAAAGAGTAAAGGAAAAATAACTTTCACACTTAGCACTTTACTAGCTGCAGGAGCTTTTTAACACATTTGCATCTAATTTCATGAAATGCCAATAAAATACTTTTCAGTTGCCCACAGGAGGCCTCTAAAAATAGTTGGTACTTTTGATAACTTCTCTGTACTGCAAGATCCTGCTTTAAATGTGGTGAATTATTATTGACTTTAAAAGTTGTTTTTTTCTATCCAGTCAGATGAAAAGTCAGAGAAGTAAGGAAAGAGAGCACAGGTGGTGATTATGCCAGTGTCTTAGTTTTGGCTTTCTTGTAGAGTAATGTCCCTGAAAACTGAAATACTTGTATACACAGCAAAGTACAGGTAGCTGCAGCTCAGCCCGTTAAATTTTAGCCCTGAAATGCACGGAGCACCTTCTAAAGTGTTTCCTTGTTCATTCAGATGCTCGCTGATCTCAATGTATCCAACACCTACTGGAAAAGGCTCAAGGTCCTTAGGATTATCAACAGAGGAACAAAAGGGGGAGCAGAATCACCTTTCTATGTTAAATTCCAGGCTATTGCTGCAACCAAAGACACTGGCAATGTTCTGCATCCTTCTTGTCTGTTTTTCATGGCATTTCGTGGCATTTGAGATTTTTATCAAGGGTTTAATGCTGTTCTATGCTATTGGGAGAGGCCTCTGACAATATAGAGTAAATGTTCTTCCTGGCTTGCAAGACCAGTCTGATCTACTGTCCTATGGATGTAATCTGTCCTGAGAGAAAAACAATTGGTACCAACCACAAACTTATTTGGGAAGATCTCCTTTCATTACCGTGTTACTTACTGCAGCTGCTAGTTTCAGCTTCTGGTTTTAATCACAGTTCAATAATTAAAGATTAAATCTGCAGGTGAACAGAAACCAGCAAGCTGGATTTTGTAATTCTAAGACACCTCTATGCTCCACCAAATTTCAAATCTACAAAGGCTTAGCCAGAGGCATATCCACAGAAAAAGCAGCATCATAACTGTGGGGAAAAGTGTGGTATAATTCCTGGCACCCCTAGGAAAAGTTTGAATAACACAGCCTCCAGTGTTTACAGAGCTGCCACTGAAGATTACTGAGAAGTGTCTCACAACCGTGCGTGGGAGGTGGAGCTTGACAGCCAACATCACAAAGCCCTACTTTACTGATGAGATTGGCTTGAGAGCTCTCCCCTCTATTAAAGAATAGTATTTAGCACTGCTGTGGAAAACAATGGTTTTGGGGTGTTTCATGTCAAGAGTGTTGGCTTACAGTGCTTGGAACTGGCAGCTTTTCTAGCTCCTAAGAGCTGCAGATCAGTCTGCATTGCTTAATACACCTGTAACTTTGAGATGTTGACCTTACGGGATGAAAATTCCCTTTCATGTTCTTTGCAGTGAGTGGCTTGCGTGGTGAGCTATAAAAAGCGAACTGTGGGGCAGAGGAAGGACCTTGTTGTCCCGATCCAATATCGGGGAGGTTTCGATACGATCCCAAGGACGAGGTTAAGACACTAAATCTGGTCAGATGTCGTACAACCTTTCAACTTTATTTCCAGTGTGGAGGGAGGATGGAACCATGTGAGGAGGCAACTGAGGGGGTGAATGGAGAAAGGCAAAAGGGGAGACGAAAGAAAGGGAGAGCTAGAAAGGGAGCCAGTTTACGTCCAGGAGGACGGGGTGAAAGAGAGAGAGAGTGAGAGATAGAAAGAGAGGACTAGCTGCCACCGCCCCGGGTCCAGCAGTGTTCGGGCACCCCTGTCTGTGGCGTAGTTGAAGCTCTGGCGCCCCCGTCTGCTACTCCCGGTTCAGTCCACGCGATGCTGGCTTCATTGAGGTGGCTTCCAAGAGGTCCAAGGGGGAGGGATGAAGATGGGAAAGAGCCCCCCTACCGGAGCGCACACCCTCCTTTTATAGGGGTTGGGTCCCTCGGTCATGCGCAGGTTGCACTTGCGTATGTGCTGTCTCCTTAGGACGCCTTCTACCTTTTCCGCGCCTTGGGCCTTGCGCAGGCGCACGGTGTTGTTCGTCTGCAGACCGTGAGGGCGGGATCTTCTGAGCAGCGGGAAGCGGTGGTACAGTGGCAACATCAAGACAAACTGCATTCAGTAACAATTCTCTACACTTGTGGTTGCTTGTTCTCTTGCAGTCTGCCAAGATTTTTCCTCATCAGCCTGGAGAATTTTAACAGTTGTTACTACTCCTGTAGCCCCAGGGGTGTAGAGTAGCAGCTTCTGACGTTACCAAAAATTAAATGAACTGAAGTGAGCCAAAGTCTTTGTATCAAAACTGTAACTGTAAGTTTATAAACAAATTTTTGGTGGTCACTTTTGGAAGCATCCTCTTAGGAGGAACTTAATCCTACAGCTTAGTGAAGAGGGGTATGTAGCTCTAAGAATGACTGAACCAGCCAAGATTTCAATCGTGTTCTCTATAGGATGCCCTACCGATGCTATTTTTACTAAGGCTGCACTATTTGTAGAGTTTACAAGTGAAAAGAAGGCGGTTGTCCAGAGGTGTCCAGAGACTTTGCTACTTGGCCAGCCTGCTCCTTTCTTTTAGGGCAGCCCTCATCCAGATCCTGGATGTTCCCTCCAAAGATGCACCAGAATAAAGAACAGGCCCTTTGGCTCACCTTTTTATGTCTTTTTAAGAAGTTAGACCATAAAGAGGAGAGCAGATGGATTAGACAGGGGTAAATTATTTTTGTGTAAAGATTACATTTAATTTCTGAATGATCATGTGGTTACTTCATTTATGGGTACCTATCTTGGTTGTTCTGCTTTGCCTTTTAAACAGCATCAGTGTAAACCATATGAGGGCTTCAAACGTGGCCCTGAAAGAATGCAAGTAAGTAGGTCAGTTTAGAGCTATTCCAGCCATTTTTGATGGAAAACTAAGTGGAAAAATGTAGCTTGGTTTTCCTGTTTAAGTTACTTCCAGACATGCTTAGATTTTTACTGATTTTTCTTATTTTGAACATTCCAGTGGCTGTTTTTACAGCTCCAGAGTGCTTACCAAAACCTGTTACTTTTCTGAGCTTCTAATATTTTAATTAATCTATTCATTTGGCTGAAAGGATTTAAAATCCCAATACATGCTAATGTTTTACTCCTGGATTACTTAGCTAAAGCTGTTCTAATTATTTGCAAGAGGGAGACAAGATGGTGATAGAAGTGCATCAGAATCTGTGATATGTAAATGCCATAGAGATCCCTGTGTATAGCAGCAAAAATCTCTTTTACAGATGTTTAGAATAAAACAAATATTGCTTCAGACCCCAGTACTATGAATTCATGGCTTGTATCCTAAAGTGTGTTTGTGAATCCTTTATGGCTTGGCCTGGGAGAATACTGTGAAATAATATGTCTGCTAATAATTAGACAACATCACACAGATGCACTAGCTCTGTGCTTTGATTTGGCAATGACTTCTGTCTGGCCTGGAACGATATGGTGCTTTTTCTTAACCTGTTTGCAGTGATAGGGCTTGTCCAACCTTCTGCATGTAGGTTGCCAGTGAAAAGATGAGTTAAAGCCCTTTTAAAGGATGCACATAGAGTCTGCTGTTCCTGCAGACAGGTACAGCTTAACAAGACACTGTCCTGACCTGTAATTTCCCACCTAGATCTGGTGATTTCTGTAAGTCTGAAGTTGTAGGTCTGAATGGTCCTGGGCAGAGCACTGAGCCTCAGCAAGAGGGAGAGAGGCTCGGGTCCCAAAGCCCACAGCCCAGCGATGCAGCACTGAAATACCTGATCTCCCTCTTTCACCCTGAGCCTGGACCTGCAGCTGGAGGGGAGCCTAGGAGAGGCTCCCCAGGGAAGAGGCAGGCAGCAGAAAGAGTTATTCCTGGAGAATGTTTTCATTTGGAGCACCTGAGGAATCATGGCTGAGGCTCAGACTGGGTATACTGGGGGTCAAGAGCAGGGTTAGGAAAGACACAAAGCCTAGAGCTCCCATTATAGTGGGGCTCCAGGGGGCTTTCAAAGGACACGTTGACTACTGTGAGATTTCTCCCCTGAGATTTTTCAGCTGTTCCAGAGTTGGGGGACCTTGGACAGAGGATCAGGCCATGTTTTAGGTTTAGATTTTTTCTTTTGGGCTACCAGTGTGGCTTATTGGTTCACATCCTTTCAAGCTATTATGATTAGGTGGCTTCCAACCTTGTTGGTTTTCCAAAATGCAGGCAGAAAGGGCACCCGGTATCAGATTGTGCCTGTTACAAAATATTATAAAGTCCTGTGCGCTATGGAAGCCAAAACGAACATGCCTGGGGTTTTTTTGTTTGTTTCTTTTTGTTACTTGTTCTCTTTTTGTAGACACCTAATATAAAGGTTTCTCCCTAACAGGAAATACATTTGTGGGAGACATTTCTTAGAAAACCTTGATACTGAACACACAAGCCCACATTGTTTAGTCCTGTCACATTTCTGCAATGCAGAACATGAAGCCCCTTGACTTGTGGGCAAGGAGTTCCCTGGGGTTTTGCCCTGCTTCAGATGTGTACGTTTCCATTTCTGTAATCCTGTTCGCTATCCTACCTTCCCCCCCAATATTAATTATCGTTATCATCTTGCTAGAAACTGTAGCCCAATTTCCAGTGCAAAGCACTTCCCTTTGTTTTGCCTCATTTGTTTTTTCAAAATGTGGGAAAAACCTTCTCCTACATAATACCTTTTAAAAATTCTAGCTCAGTCTAAGTTTTGTTAAGTATCACTTTATTCTTACGCATCATGAACTCTAAGATGCATCTGTCTCTGCTAATTGAGCCTTTTCCTCATAGCTACACTTGGGTTACCCAGTGGTGTTGTGTAAACAGTTATTCTCATTTTTTTATATTTAATACCTCAATATTGCCTCCTTCATTATTACGATGTTTTATATTTTGAAAAGCATTTAAAAAAAGATTCTCTAGTTTAAACAAATAGAAAAAAAACAAAAAAATAATTATGTCTCCTCCCCCTCCCCCCCTTACTTTTTAGAACACCTCCTTTGGTTTCTCCTTGATTTGTCAAATTTTATTTGAAATGTTTTACCATAGTTATGGCCTTGTCAATACTTTGCAGGATGGAATATCTACTTTTCATGACCTTCATGCAATGCTCCTTTACTTTCAGTCCAGAATGACATTTGCTCTGTATTCATGTTTTCAACTCATTTTGTTTGTGGTTTACTCTAACCCCAGTTACATTTCTGCAGTGGTGTTGTGTAAACAGTTATTCTCATTTTTTTATATTTAAAACCTCAATGCTTCTTTCTCATGTGTACAATCTTTTTGGTTAAATTTCATGGCATTTCTTTGATAAAAGGCTTTAACCATGTCCTTGAGAATCTTTAAGGCACTTGCAGCATCCACAAATTGTTTCTGCTCTATCAGCCATATCACTAGTGGAAATTCAGAATATAATTCAAAACCTATGACAGATCTTCCATTTCATCTCCCACCTTTCCAGGCTAAAAGTGACTGTTAATAACCATTCTATGAACATGTTTTCTTATTTTCAATTGGTTGTGCAAGCATTTAATATTAACTTCACCTAAATGATATATCCTTAATTTTACTGTGTAAATGTCAAATGCCAGAAGCTTTACTAAAGGCAAGATGCATATGTTAAACTTCTTCCCACTAGTCTGGTAGCCCTGTCAGGGAAGTAAATTTGATTAGTGTGACACCATGTATTTTAGACTATCCATTTTTATATTACTTGTCATGTTAATATCATCTACTAGCTTACAAAGCAATTGTTTCATATTTTTTCCACTTTCAGATATCAGAGTTTGATCTTCAGTTCCTTAGTGACTGATGTATTTTTACTTCGTTTCATTTAAAGGTAAGTACTTTTTTATTCTGGAATATCTCTTGCCTTCCTTGACCTCTTGAAGATAATAATTAGTGGTTTGGAGGTTGCTTCAGTTTGTTTCTTAAAATACTTAGTGTAAATTTTCATGACGCTTAGCTGCCTTGACTGTATCTCACTTACTTAATTTTTACAAAGTCTTTAATTGTTTTGGCTTATTTTCCTATTGACAGTTACAAATGTGAATTGCATTGAGTATCTAGTCACATTTAATTTTTCTTAGGAAAATTGGAGCAAAAAGGCACTGAATATTTCAGTTCTTCTCATCGCCTGTTATTTACTTTCCTTTGCCAATTAATGTTATATTTGCTGGGATTTTTTGTCTTATAAAGTTAATTGTCTGTTATGTGTTTTGCTTGGTTTTGGTCCCCTTTTTCTTCTTCGCTACCACACCAATCTTATTTTTGCCTCTGTCACGCACAGAAATGCATAGCTCTGCACGTGGGTTATCTCTGTTTTTCTATTTTTGTTGTTGTTGTTGTTGTTGTTTTTTGGTCAGCTTGGTTGAAGCAAATTACCATTTCTTTTGTTCCCTAATGGAATCTTCTTCCTGATTAGTAATATCTAAGTCACAGTCCAGCACTATGAATGGATACATTGATTCATATTTCTCAGAACTCAGTTTTACTTGCCATTATATCACCAGTTGCTCAGTATTACAAGAATTCTCCTGCAGCTTTTCGCATTCAGGATTTTAGTACTCTGAAAATTCTGCAATTCTGCCGTGTTATGACGATCTTGCCTAGATCATTCAGGGGACAGTAAATTTCCTAGCATAAGTTCCTAGACTGCAGAGATCAATCCCTGTATCGAGATAACTGACCACTTACTCAATCCCTCTATTTTCCTTTTTTTTTTTTTTTTTTTTTTTAAATTTCCCTCCACTTTTGCTATCTAATTGATGAGACAATTTGCTTTCTTGTATCTTCTGGTTTTTTGGGAATCTGAATTGATTACATCAGCCAAATCTCTGTGTCCATACACTTTTTGACTCTTGCAAAGAACATTAACAGATTTTTGAGGCATGGCCTCTCTTCATGGCATATTCATGGCACCCAGCATTAGATATCTACTGCACAGATATCTGTATGTGAAGAAATCATCCTGTTCTTCCTAAGAGAAAAATGAACAATCTTGGGGTGTAATTCGATTTAACAACATAAGTAAAACTCTGGTATTTAGTCAGATACTGTAATCTTTCCCAATACTTGATATTTATCTGTAGGTCTATTACCTACATTATTTTTAACAGTTTCAGTTGTGCAATTTGTGTGATACAAGCACTAGCCTTACTGGTCTGTTGTTCCTTGAAATGTCTGTCTCCTCCCTGATTTCTTTCATAGTGAACTGTTTAAAGAATACTCTCTTTGTTCGAGTCTGGTCAAAATATTTTCCTGTTTGACTTTTGCCATCCTCTGTTCTGTTCTTTATTTGAAGGTGCACAGGTTTTAATGACTTCATCTAATTTTTCAGTTTTGCTTTATGATTTCGCCTTCTGGCTCTTTATCCATTAATGGGGGATGCTGTCATGGAGTTCCTGGTCTTTAGTCCCCCATGTAGTAACTTGTATTTTTCCTCCAAAGCCTCTCTCTTACCATTCTCTAGGTCATCAGCATGTCAGTCTACCATAACAGTTGTCTCGTCCCTGGATTTCCCCCCCTTAAGGTGCTTTATAAAACTGCCTTTCTACCCCCCTCACCCCCCACCCCAGTCAGAAAAGTCATCAGAGGACCCTTTCTAGTATCACAGACTTTGTCATCAGTGTTGATAACTGAATCTTCCACCTCTCTAACCTACCTCTCCTTGCTCAGTGAAGGTAAATGGATCACAGGGTGGTATGTGGCCATCGTGTGGAGAAACCATCACCACGTATAGGATTGCAACCATCATGATCTTCTAAGACTTCTCCTCCTCTTTTTGCATGAGAATTGTGAGCCTGGAGGGAGATCACTCTACATCAGCTATGGACAACATTTTTATTTTTACTCATAAACTCTGCAAATAGGAATCTTCATGGATGAATGTAGTCTTAATAAAAATGTAATTGATAATGTGTTGTATAGAGTCACTTAAGAGAGAAAAACTCAATTCAAATCTGGGTTTGTTGAGTTGATCTTAGAGCTACACATCCCCCACATTTCACCATAGGGAAAATTAGGGGTGCCATTAGTCCTCAGGCAGGCAAGGTGAGCATGAGGTAGCTTGGTTCCATTGAGGTGGATGTGAATTAAGTGCTCAGCCTGTTTGGGAGCTGAGCAAATCCCACCAGCTACAGTTTCAGGACTCTAAATACCTTTGAAAATCGAATCTACTAGACTTACATTGTGCTGTACATAGATGAACGAGCTCTTACTCTGGGAAAGGCTGGTCCATGTGTTATATGAGTGGAGATTTGATGTTCAAATGATTTTTGGCACAAGAGAACTTGAAGTATGTTAGGCAATCCAAGAGGTCCTGATTCCCACATCAATTTTTGAACTGTTCTTTTTCTTCTGTTGTTTCTTCTGAACTCAGTGACCTGTAATAGATTTTATTTCTGTTTCAGTGCCCTCTGGTGTTTGTATTTTTCTTTCATTTAGTTCTGTTTTCTTCTTCCTTTTTCTGGCATACTTATACACCAAGATATCTTTCAGCCAAATCCTTTTGTCCCCTGCAATGTTCTGTCTGACAGATCACATTTAACAATACTATTCTGTCTTCCTTTCAAAAGTGTTTGCAATGCCCTTGGTTTGGGATATTTATTTCACTCTGTGTCTTCTTTTCCTTTCTTCCTTATATTTTTTTTTTTATAAACTCTAAAAATCTGGGGTTTATTATTCCTTGGACCACGCACCTGCAGTGGTTTCCATGGCAACACGATTCTGCAGCTCCCAGCTGTTTCATTCCTGATTCTTATTAGCTGTTTGCTGGATGCTAGTAAAAAAGCTGTTGGTTTGGAGATGCAACCTTGCAGCTGATATCACAAGCATTTAATTAGTTTGAAACTGCTTGTCTGCTTACAAGTCCAGTCCCTTTGCCTGGGATGAGAATATAAGTCAGCTATGACTATTCAGTAATCTCATCTCATTAGTTGTGCATTCTTGTTATCTTTGCAATTACATGCTTAAGTTGATAGCTCATACGCAGTGCAATTATTTCTTACAATCTAAGCATATTTAGATTTCTCTGGTTCTTCCTCTGTCTTTCAGGAAACCTGAAAAATAAATTAATTTCTTTAAATAAAATGTTTAAACAACTTACTGTAGACAAGTAGAAGCTGGGCTGCCAAACCTCTTATGTACCTTCACAAAAGTACCTCCAAGTTCCTGAAAGTAAAGTCTATATTACCTTGATATGGGGATTTGAGCAGAGATTGTATTGAATAATACAGTGATCTTTCTGTCTGCAAATCTGTCTTAGTTTTATGCCCCTCATCACAGTGGAATCTGAATGTCTAATGAAGAGAAATGACCAGGGAGGATTCAAGGAGAAAATCAATCTTTTTTTACTTAGGTCCTGCCTAGTTGCTACTGGTAAAAGTCTAGTGGATTAACACCCATTTTATTATTGCTGGTAAAAGCTATGGTACTGTAATGCAATGGCTTTGATTTGGCTATGCTTATTTGTTTTATTATTCACACAAAACTAAATGCAAAATAAATGCTGACAGTATAAAAAATAAAATTAACCTATTATGTTTTATTTGTAACTAATTTTGTAATTTAGTAAAATGATATATTTAAAACTATGTGTCTAAACAAACATACAACTGCACACACAATTTGAAGTACCAGTAACATGAAAGGCAAGTTATAGCTAAAAGAAGAATATTTTTGCCGTTCAAAAAAAGGAGAAAAAACCCCACACCATAAAAACCCTAGTGTCAAACTTTGAAGAATCAAGTTATAAAGCAAAGCAACAAAGAGGAACAGTCTGGGAATCTGGGAGTTTTAAGATGTCTTGGTAGAAGTTTTTTGAAGTCTAGACAGATGCCAGATGAAGCTAGCTAGCTGAATCACATTTTTACCTTAACATGCAATCCTAATTCATTGAAATAGAAACTTTTCATTGAAAATAGTTGTTTCAATGACACTTTCAAAAAGTCTTTTAAAATAGTTTCAAATTAAATATAAGCTTTATTTCAAAATGAGTTTACAAAATTAATTATTTTGGTTACTTTTATGTCAACATTACATTATAAAAATTACCCAAATAAGATATTATCAATGATAGAAAAAACTTTATTACAATTATTTGTTTGGTTTGGTTAGAATTCGTTTCGGCTTAGCTCTGCAGAAGTATTTGAGACAGGACAGAACTCCAGTCTCCTCTTTTTGGGAATGTTTATGAATTTGCAGATTTTTTTTTTTTCTTTATAAACTGTAAGAAAGACTGAATTAATTTGTAATTTACATGAAGAAATTGTATTCTGTGTGCTCTAAAAAAAAAGTGAGGGAGTCTGAAGGATCAATTTCCATCGTTCTTAACATGAAGTTAAGACTTAGTAAAGTTTTGGTATTTTCCAGTTTGCTTTTCTCCGCCTGCTGGAATGATTATATGATTTTGAATTAACAATTTTTCCCTTTCTGTTTTTAGTGAGATTCTTAATGGCTTTTAACACGGTAAAGTGGTTTTTATTAGGTCAGATAAAATCATTAAAAATTGGTCTCTAATATTGCCCATGCATGTCATTTTATATTCATCATGCCTGGGGCTTGCAGTCCTTTGTGTCCACTGACTTCTGCAGAGATAAGCTCTGGCATTTCTGAACATTCAACGTGTAGTTAGTTGCTATTTATAGCAACATGTGTTTCTGTATTCCTGCAAACATTGAAACAAAAGGCCGGAACTGGCTGAAATGTAGGTAATGTTTACAGCTTCAACATCACTCAGGTTTTACAGCTGCTGTAAAGGTGTGCACAGGCAAATGTCTCTGCATTTCGAACTCAGAAGGTTTCACTAATAAAACAGAAAAAATGTTACTGCTTTCTTCCAACCCACAAAACAACCTGGGATCTGCAAGCCCAGCTTGGTTCTCTTCTCATGTTGCCCGGTGACCTGTAAAAAGATTCAGCACCTCAAGGACACAATACTGCATGTTTTTTACTGGTTTGGGTGTGTGTTTCCTGCCCCACAGACACAGTTTTGTGGTCACAGCCTCTTCATCTGTGTATCAGTGCAACCCAACAGAAAAAAAAGTGTTCTGAACAAGTCTTACTAAAGATAGCCTATGAACTTTTTTGTAGAGAGGAGAAAACCTGAAAACTGTCTACAAAATATGGCCAATATATGAGTTTTATAGGTTTGGGGTATGCAACTGGGATATATGAATAATTGGAAATCTTTATTCTGTGTTTTGTATAAGTACCTATATACACACTTAAATAGAATTAGAGGTCCAGAAGCACAATTTTTGACAAGTGACAGTTTTCTTGGTGTTCTGAGACTACTGCAAAAGCCTGCCAGTGGCCTTGGATGGGAGGCTCCTGCTGCAAAAGTCTTGGTAGGTTTAGTGTGTGGTTGTTCCTGAAGGCTGAACACACTGGTCAGGTTGGAGGGTTGTAGCCAAGGTTGCGAATGTGAGCACAGCATGGCTCAGAGGGTGCATGGAGCTCTGCCACTAGCAGTGGGTGGCTGCTCCCAAGGAGGGGTGACCACAGGCCGGAGGAGAGAGAACGGCATGGATCCACCTTGCTGGATCTGTGTTTCCCAGGATTGCCTCGCTATTCCTGTGAACTCCGTTTTGAGTGGCAAGTTGGAGCTGTGTGCTTTTCTGACTGGATGGATCTATCTGGCTGCTTTTTGAGTCAATATTTATTCACTGAAATTAATTTTGTTTTCAGAAGGATGTAGTGTGTGATTTGCTTCCCCTCTGGCAATAAGGCTTAACAGTGTCAGCTTGCATCCACCAGAACTTTCTCTGCTTCAACAACATCTTCTTTTATCTTTAAAGCACTGTCAAGTACAGTGGACACAAGACCTGGACAATTATTTAATTAAGTATTCTAAAATTAATTCTAATTATTGTTTTACAAAGGAGAAGCTCTGCAAGTTTTAGTGTATTGCCTCTATTTCTATCCCAGTACAGAACAGCATAGCTAGAATGTATTGAAAACCATCTACTTAATATTAGTGAACCTTTCTGCGGCCAAACTGAGCCCCTTTCTAATTGTAGAGAGTATTGATTCCTCCATATATTCCTATGTGCAGTACAGTGGCTTATCTGTGGGAGCAACTCCACACAGTGTGGTAAATACAGGATTGAAAAGTTCAGCATTTGCAAGAAAAGAAGGGCACGTGTATTGAACATCCCCTTTTGCATCTTCAAAACCCACAAACATTAGATTAGCAAATATTGCCTGGGCGGCATGCCTTTTTTTTTTTTTTTTTTTTTTTTTTATTTTGTCTGCCATCAGATTGGAAAGAGTCACAGAAGACAGAGAAGACGGGTGTGGATCAAGCACCCATAAACACCACCATCTCCCCTGCTGCACCTGCAATGTCAGCCTGCTGGTGTAGGTGAATGAATTACCAGGAGCAATTAGAATTTGTGTGGCAAAAAACTCACAGTTCAGCATTTGGCTTCTTACTGGTAAATTTTTATTGTTAAATGGAAAGGGATCCTATCAAAAGCGTTTGCAGAATTCAGACTTTCTGCTGGAAATTGGAGAAATAATAACTTTTAAACAGGCAAAGTAGGCTCTGAAATAGTCACACTACTATGTTTATAGGAAAATAGTTCTACAGATTAGGTTTTTTTTAAAAATATGTATGAGTGGAAGCATTGAAAAATGTGGCAGGAAGGACTCTGGTCCTGACGTTGTTGGAGATGAAAGCAGCTAAAAAAGGCCACTGGCATCTTCGGGGGTCTTTGTGGCTATTCGATGCCACCACATCTCTGCCTGCACTCTGAACTCACCTGTACTACAAAGTTTTCTGTGGCTATTTTTTTTATTATTATTATTATTATGCTGCCATATATGCTGCCGTAAGTGCCACCTGCTGTATGTACAGAGCATCAGACTTGCCTGCCAAGGCGGGAATGATGCTCTGTATGCAGTGTGCATGCTTCAGGCAATATGGAGAGATTGCGTGGCCAACGTACTGATGGGTCTCGTCACAGGCAGGCCCTGACAGAACCGTCAAACAAACTAAACCCCAGGGACTCACTGAGCATTGTGGAATAGTTGTAGAACCATATGCACGATGTGAGAGGCACAAAAGCAGCTACCAGTTAATTGGTTTAATTGGCTTGGTGAAACAGGAAGGAAATGCTGAGTGGCCTGCTGGGAGGCGGGTAAGGATGTGTGCACAGTAAGGAGACAGTGGCTTCGGCTGGCCATAGCTATCTGTCACCTTGAAGTGACACTCTACAGCTTTTCTCTCCAGTCAGCTGGGCACCTCAGCACAACAGCTAGTTTAGCACCTCTTTGATGGTAAGCACTCTCAAAAAACTTCCAGCAGGGGTGCACATATTAATCAAGAGGAGAGCTACGTAGTGAATGTCCGTGCTCACAGAGGCCGTTCTGGTAGAAACAAGATGGTTGCATGACTTAGCTATGGGAGCACAGAAAGCACTCTCTGAAACCTCCCCCCAGTCTTGGTTATAACACAAGTTCATTCTCAGTCATGAAAACTCTTCAGACTTACTGGGACAACTTGTCCGTCCCAATACATAGGAGTGCTGCATTAACCAGGAGCTACTTATCTTGATTTTAGACTTGGATGAGGATTAGATTTATAAAAGTATGCACTGTCGTGACAGGAGTGCTTTTAAAACCAGAGCATTTAATATCTGAGACTAGAGCCTTCCTGTCCCCAAGCACAGGGCTATGTTCCATGCAGGGGAATAACCTCTCTCGGCTCTTCTGAATACAGAGCGAGCAGCTTCGTTTCTCATCAGCTTGCTGTGGCTGTGATTTACATGAATTTGGACAGGTTGTTCGGGAAGTCAAGAATAGTTGCAAGAAACGTGTTTAGTTTAACAAACTAGTTAGAAGTGCTGATGCTTCTGGAAGGAAAGTTCCTTTTTATTGTCCGTTGAACACCTAGTGAGATTCAGGGTAACAGCTACCCCTGTGAAAGAGAAGATGAAATAAAAGATGATTTTATTACCTGAGAAACAGCCTTACTTCAGTCTTACCTTTCCATAGTGGCATATAAACCTTCTGTATGTCTTGGCACCAGAAACATATAACAAAGGGTATTTTTTGTTTTTTTTTTGGAGAGACCATCTGTGCAACGCAATGTAGATCTGCAGGAATGCTTACACTGTGGAAAACAGAGCTAGGAAATGGAGTTGAATTTTACAAACAGTTGGGTTTAATCTACATATACCAATTACTTTTGCTGTCAGCAGTTTAAATTTACCAGTTCAGAAAGGTTTAAGAGAATCAGATTTCTTCTTTTAAGATGAAGTATAAGCTACATGTAAATGAGGCTGTGCTGCCCAAAAGCTCCCTTTTAGTTCTGCCATGTAAGACAGGCTTGCAGGACTTATTAATTACCTGACTGTGGCTGTGTTGGGAGGTCCTAGTGGAGCCTGAAGGTCCATTACACTGGCTTGATGCACAAATATGTCACCTGCTGCTGTCTGTGCCATGAAAAAATAATTCAAGGTAGGCAGGATAGATGGAGAAGTCAGTCCAAGGATTCTCTTGTAGGAGGAAAAAAATCACAATGGAGATGTGCACTGCACATGTGCTGCTTACTCCTTATTTGTATTTATTAGCAATAGCGCCCAGTGTGCTTGGCTGATAAACAAAGTCAGAAGGAGCAGGGTGGGACAACACTGTCAACACATTCAGGGTGGGAATGGACCCATTTAAAGCATTACAATTTCCAGTCTGGATCTAGATAAGATCTCAGCCTCGAGACTTAAAATTGATTTAATTTCCGCACTGTTCTTCAATAAAAGGTCAGCATTACTTTACCACATGTGGTAAATGAGATAGTAAATTTTGCACTGTTCATATTTGGAATGCACAATACATGCATAATAATAAAAAAACCCCAAACCTCTAAAAGCATTCCAAAGTACTGTTGACCAGGCACAGACATATCTGAGTAAAGATCGTCTTGGAAGAGTGGAAAGAGAAAGTCTATCTCCTATAAAGAGAAGCCAGTGAAAAAGTATGCAGCAAGAATCGGGCTTACTGTTGTATTGCACATGTGTCTTAAGTGTAGTGCAAGTGAAATTGTGCAAAGGACCTTTGCAAGCTCAAGTTGCCATCTGTAGTAAGAAAAAAATCTTCTGCTGGAACTATTTACATTACTTCAGAGATCTTGCAAAAGAAATATCCATCAGATTCCTCTTGGTGATCCATTCTTTCTCACAAATCAAAGTAGGTGAAGAAAAGAAAATCCTGGAACCAAGCCGGCAGTTACATGAATGATTTAAAACAGTAAGACTTGTTTCTGGAAAAAAAAACCACAACAGTGCCCTGGTCAGCCAAAAAAGGTTGTAAAATTGTTCATCTTCCCTTGAGGGTACTAATTCTGTCAGCCAGCAACTATCTGGGACAGCCACAAGTGTCTTAAAATAGCAGCATGAAAGGAGACAAAGTAAGTGTTAGACAAACTCAGTCTTCCATGAAAAGTTGAACAAAGAATCATTTGGCTGGAAGTTCCTGTTTCCAGGGCTGAGGAGTTGATTACATTGAAAAAAGTCAAGCAAGGCAGCAGTGTTTTCTTCTACACAGTTATAATATATTTGTTGTGGATATAACAAATCTGAAATATATTTAGAAGTTTTCCATTTTTCAAGTTTCTCATAACATGTTTTGTCACTTGAAGTGTTCAATTTTTCACTAGATGAAGTGTTTCCAGTTTTCCTCAGGCATTTCTAAGAGCAGCGATTGAGATGAAGCATTTGATTCACAAAACAGAGCTTCTCTCCAGCCTTCATCCAACAGTAAAGTGGTGACAGTACTCTGACTGGTGGAGTCACCTGGCAGAATCAAGGCCTTCCTCTTTCTAGGCTGTGAAAAATGTTTTACCACAGAAGACTGTGAAGAGTAACTTTAAAGGAAGGTTTAGAGGCAAGTCATCTCCATCATCAGTCGTTTGTTTGGAGGGATTTTTCAGCTAAATCCAGTGCTGCATTTCTATTTCCAGACAAAAGTATTTGAAAACATTGTCTCAAATTTTAAAAGTCTTTTGAGAATCTGACTCGCATATCTCAGTAAATGTGATACTTGCTGAATCACCTTTCTCATTCCGTTGTGCATATCTGTGTGCTGGCATCTAAATGTAGATATCTTAATCTTGAACTGAATCATGATTCTAGCTTGCATATGTAAATCTCTATGTATAGAGCAACGTTTGGGTGTCATAACGTAGAGCTAAACCCTGCCTATAAGGTCACGCTAAAAGATGATGTTCTTAGAAAGCAGGGCTAATGAAGGAACAGCAGTTCATTAGCATGTTGGCAGGACCTTGCAGTGCGATGTGCTGTGGTGGAAAGGGCTAACTGGATCCTTGGGTGCTGGATAAGGATAGTAGCAAATAGGATAAGAATGCTATTTTGCTGAGTCAGTAGATTTATCACTTAGGTCTTCAAAAATGCAATAAAATTTGGGAGAACGTGGAACTGTTTCGCAACTCTAAAAATGTCTTATGGTGAGAGACTTAATCATCTGAAGGCTCTGTAATAGAGGACTATGAGATAATTTGGTTGTTGGGGTTAAGGAGTCTTCTAAGTAGAGAACAGGGAGTGCTGAAGAAGTTCTATTTTTGCAGAGAAGGGTAGAAATACCAATACTTCAGAGAGTTTGGCTTAGTCACACAGATTTCATTTTTAACAGTAGATATAATTAACCACTTGAACAGATATTTAGAAAAGGGGATTTCTTTAACCATTTAATATTTTTATTGGTCTTCTCTCAGGTGACAAACCTTTAGTAAAACTCAGATACGAGTTTCTGCAGTAAATGCAAGGAGTATCAGGTAACATCTTGTCAGATGTGCTGATCTCCAAAATTCTTTCATCTAGATCCTAAATCATTCTACACTACCAGGCACTGTTACTCA
This sequence comes from Gorsachius goisagi, assembly GCA_018403395.1. Classification (NCBI taxonomy): domain Eukaryota; kingdom Metazoa; phylum Chordata; class Aves; order Pelecaniformes; family Ardeidae; genus Gorsachius; species Gorsachius goisagi. Next base: position 28,005 of record BOSO01028249.1, read on the forward strand.
CTTGCAAAGTCAGGCAGATGTTCATTGTCCAAACACAGTATCTCTCCTATCTTAATTTATATGGACAGTTTTCAAACCTACTTTTTGAATTATTTTGTCTATTTTCTATGATTTTCAGCTGAAATAAAATCCATCATGCTTTCAAGTTATATTACCTGTACTCATGCGATTTATTTACATACTTGTTTCATTTAGAGATTTCACTGCTCACTAAAATCAGTCTGTGTTATTGCAGTTTTACAACTGAGAGAGGTCCAGAATATAAGATTTACTTTGGGATGTGTGCTAAGACACAGAAAAAGACTATTACCACCATAATTTCAAGAAATGCATTAGTTAATATTTAGTAGAAATACCCCTTTTATTTGATACAGCAGCAATCCTGTAGTGTCAAACTAATGCCATTATGTCTGGTCATGGAATGCACCCATATTGGGGGGCTATTTAGAAAAGGCTTTACTGTCCCTTGAGGCTGAAATTCTATTTTGTTCTTCACCACAGTGACCCTGCAGTCATCCAGTAGGACAATCCTGGAGGAAAAAGCTCTGGCCATAACAGGAGAGCAGAACTGTAAGCACCATAAGTCATCCCTGAGAAAGTGAGCGGGGGGGAATAATGGAAGCCCTGGCTCCTTTCCTTTCATATGCTTGAGGTCCAGACACATTGTGTAACGTGTGTCTTGTAAGTCACAAAAAGCAATCATTGATCCAGAGGTTAAGTAGACAAAAGAAAGGAGAAGAAAGATGTAATTGCAAGGAGAGATTAAATGATTCGCCTGCTCCTAAGGGTGAGGGAGGAGGAGCTCTGCCTTTCCTCTGCTCCTGAGACCTTTGCAGGGGCAGAGGCGAAGGGGTTAGAAGCACTGTACTGGCATCTGTATGGGAGTGAGAAGATATGACCAATTTGAATTGCATGTCTGGTTTGTAATATTTGGGTGTGTTTCTGTTAAAAATAGCTGTGTTGTAAAGGTGAGAGCGCTGTGATAGTCATAAACATGCTGGGAAAAGCTTTTAAAACCCAGCTAGTTTGCTTAAATGTGCCTGCCTAGCAAGGCAGGAGCCTTGGAGGGAAGAGCACACAGGCAAGAAAGATAAAGATTGTTTCAAAAGAAAGAGAAGTCTATCTAGAAAGCTGCTTTTTGTGGCATTTACCGTGTGAATGTGATTTCATGCTTTATAAAAGAATTAAAGCTGTTGCTGGGCTTCTGTGAGAGGATGCGCAGCTGACAGAAACTGAGATGGCTGCAGAGCAAGCTGGCTGCAGAGCACAGCAGCAGACCCGTCTGCACCAGGGGCTGAAGTCTCAAACACCTCTCCTGGTTCAGCCCTCTTATCAACCAACAGCGTTACCAGTATTCAGGCTTGGGTAGATTTCATAGGGACATCTTCTTTAGGGTAAGAAACTGAGTTGAGGAAATCCATATTGTTCTGTCAGTAAGCATGACTAGGAATAGGGGGTGGACTTGGTCTGAAGTGGTCAATATGGTATGATTCATTATCTTTTAGTCTTGAATTATTTTGGATTTCCAGTTTGCTGTGATGTTGTGATGTTTTTTTTTCTCTCCATTGCCTTTCCTAAGTCTTTAAATACCTGTTTATAAAATTCAGGAGAAGGCATGTACAGACAATCCCCTCCTTTTCTGGTTTGTTTTATTATTATTATTATTTATTTTATTTTTAAGTAGGAACTTCTAGAAATGAGAACTGGGAATTGTTGCCACTTGCTGTATGGCAGCATGGAGGCTGACCATCCAGAAAGCAACTTTGCAGAAAAGGACCTGGGAGTCCTGGTGGAGACCAAGTGGAACATGAGCCAGCAGTGTGCCTTGCAGCAAAGAAGGCAAATGGTACGCTGGGCTGCACTAGGAGGAGCACCACTGGAGGAGGTGACCCTTCCCCTCTACACAGCACTGGGGAGACCACACCTGAAGCACTGTATCCAGCTACGGGCTCCCCAGTCCAAGCGAGATAAGGACATACTGGAGAGAGTCCAATGAAGGGAACAAAGAGAAGGCTTAGGGGGATCTTTTCCCTGTGTATAAATAAGTAGGAGTGCAAAGAAGATGGAGCCGGGCTTTATTTGGTGGTACCCAGTGACAGAACAAGAACCACTGGAGGCTGGCTGACCCCCACAGGAGGGTCCATCTGAACATTGGACAGGATGGATCGATGGGCCGAGGCCAACTGTATGAGGTTCAACAAGGCCAAGTGACAGGTCCTGCACTTTGGTCACAATAACCCCATGCAGTGCTACAGGCTTGTGGAAGAGTGGCTGAAAAGCTGCCTGGTGGAAAAAGACCTGGAGGTACTGGTTG
>BOSO01028253.1:0-33597 GCA_018403395.1 Gorsachius goisagi
TCCTTCTTCTCCTTCTCCTTCTCCTTCTCCTTCTCCTTCTCCTTCTCCTTCTCCTTCTCCTTCTCCTTCTCCTTCTCCTTCTTATCATACACTGCTTCTCAAAGATGAGGCAAGTTAATGTTTGCCTTTTCAGAGCTACCTTGTTTTACCTTTTGGAGCTAACGAAGGGAAGAGGGACTGCAAGTGGGAAGTTCCCCAATGATGTAATAGTTCTGCTCTTCTCCTTGTTGCTATGCAGCATGCAATTTATTTTTCTGTCTCCAAACAAACAGTAGTCTTGTATGGCAGTGCAGTTTAAATAGGATTCAGTTTAAATAATACTCCCGTTCCAAAGAAATTTCAGCTTCAGGCTTTGCGAGCTGATGCTCATACCTCGCATACGAATACACGATTGAGCAGGTTGGCATTGGTTTAGGTCGCTTGTTATTACATTGCCAGCACAGACCAAAGACGAAGGAATTTGGACTGTGGGGCAGTGACGGGTGATGTTGCTGCGGGCAAGGCGGCACAGCAAGACAGTTGCTTTGTTTTGGAACAGCAGTTCTCTTCCGACAGTAGTAGGAAACATGAATTTCATGTAAATACTTTTGAAGTAATCAAGCTGTGGCATCTCTCTTCAGAGCCATTAGGAAAATTCAGGAAAAATTACAGAGAGAGATCTGAGACCTGAGGCTTAATCATGCTTTAACACCCATGAAGGTCAAAGCTGTAAGTGGCAAATGCACACTGGGCCAGATCAGTGACTAAACAGATCTGACAAGCCTGAAAATACTTTTTTTTCCCCCAGAATTAAAATCACATGAAGCAAAATTAAACGTCTGAATTGTGTGTCCTAGCTTGGGTTTATTAATAACAAAGCTGATATGTGGAGTTAGCTGGGATCTGTTTAGTATTGGCAAGAGGTACCTTTCCCCATGCATATTTAAAGGCCAGGGAGTGCAATGATTTTAAAGTATAATGGTAACATAAGGAACTTAATTTACGGTGGAAAAAAGTACATTTTCTACAAGAATAAAGCTGAGCTTCATGGTTTGGCAGCTCTCCTCCCTGATGGCTAGGGCAAGGGGAAAGAAAAAATAACCCTACTCAGGAGGCCCTTTTCAACACTACACACATATTAAACATCTTCTTAAAATATTCAAAAATATATATTTAAACAATCAAACAAAAAGCGTCAATGCTGCCTGAAGGAAATCACAGCGGCTTTCTTCCCTTTGAAGTTCGTTGTCTATTGGCGATTAAATTTGGAAGAAGAGGATGTTCTAAATTTGTCCGATCGCCTTATTCACCTCTCCTCCCCCATCCTTACCTCCACCCCTCTCCCGCCCCGCTTCCTCTTCGCACGGGAAGCCGCCACCTTGGCTCCACACGGCTCGAGGAAATTCCCGGACAGGGCAAAACAAGCGGTGCCTTTCCACAGATGGAGCCCGGGGCCGGCGGCTCCCGCAGCCAACACACCCCTCCCAAAGTGCATCCCCTCGAGGAGCTCACAGCCGCGGGAGGGTTCCTTCGGGGAGCGGCGCTCAACATCTACATCTCTGCCCTGAAGTCCAGCTGCCCTCCTTTGAAGGGAAAAAAAAAATCTTTTGGGGACAATTTTCTTTGCAATTCAAAAGGGAGATTTCAGTGGAGATTTCATTCCAGCAGCAGCTTGCAGCAAGGTAAAGGACTTCGGTTTGTGTTTGAAGAAATTGCCGTGAGAGAATTTAGCAGGGAGAGCAGGGCTGCCTATAAATAAGGGAATAAACACGGAGGTCTGCTTGGTTCCAAGGCCACTTTGAGGCTCATGTGACTGTACCCAAGTCAGCAGCAGTACTCCAGCAATGAATTTGGTTGAAGTAGGCTAAAATAAGATGGGGATGTTTCATTTTTATAGCAAGGAAGAGAAGGCGATAACACTTATCCAGGCGAAAGCGATAAGCTATAACTGGAGAGGAGTCTCATTCCCCCCTCTTTTAATCCCTACTGACAAAATTTAAAAATAGAGATCTGCTAAAGCAATAAGGCTAGCACTGGCCCTCTGCACGTCTACTGGAAATCTGCCATTGGTCTCAGCAGGAGCCCGAGCACTGTCTCAGGCCTCCGTGATTTCACGTGCTGTCTCCCAGGAGCAGGAGACATCTCACAACGCAGACATCTAAGAGGAGCAGAGGTCCTCAGACCCCTCTACCAGCATCAGCCTATCTGCTATCACACCATATCCAGCAAAGCAACCTCATCTCTCACAGTCCCTCCAGAACGGGCCATGGCAAAGGGGCAGAGGCAGAGCTCTTGTGCCCAGCAGGAGAGCCGACGCGGTCAGCCCAGCAGGGCAATGGAAAGGCACAGAATCCATTAGGTAAAAGGCAGGATTGGAGCCAGGAGACCTGTGTGCCGTTCCTCACTCTGTGATGGGCTTCTCTACAGAGCAATTCTAAAGCCCTTCAAATGAGTGACTAGATGTCCATCGACTGAGGAAGCCCCAGACCTTAAATTTCCATTTTTATGATACAAAATGGCCTTGGCCTCCAACAGTCTATTCTGTAACCTTGACATTCAGATGTAACTGCTGCCGAAGGGATGGATGCTGTAGCCATTTATTCCCAAGGCTGAAACTTGGTTTAAATTTATGAAATCAAGCAGAAATGGGCAACTGTTCTGAGGAGGTTCAAGGTATAAAAGAGAGAAACTTTCATGAGGATAGCTAACAGCCAGGAATTTTGAAGAAAAATAGTGCCTTGTCATCTATCTTTGCCAACTTACAGAGGAACATCAAGCCACAAGATGAGAAAAATAGGTGATAAACTCAGCCTAATCCCCCAAACACCCTTCTACACAGTTCAATAGTAATACACTGCAAAAGCAGGACTGTGCTTCTGGATTTTCGGTGTCTGTGCTATGTTCTTTCTGAAACTTGCCTAGCTTCTTAGATTTTATTTTGTATATTTACGCATTGTGTTGGCAGCCCAGACCTCTGAATTGTTTTTCTCTGAAACAGCCACTTACCTGGGTAAGCTTGGGTTTGATCTCTGGCGCGGTAACTCGGCAAGGGATAACAACCGTTTTCTTATCATCTAAAATGTAGACTATCTGGGGATGTTCCGGGTGAATCTCCACAAATGGATTTCTGTAGTCTGCAGGGAAAAGAACATTGATTTGCAAAACTGCTCCTTTACTGCTCGTTGAGCAAAAGGGCACTATAATCTGTGCGGCTAACTGCCCGTAGAAGGCTCGCGTCGCTTGGGACAGGCATCCGGTCACATCTTGCTTCTTTGCAAATGCCACTGTCATCTAGGGATTATAGCCAATGACCAAGAATCAGAATCCCCCATTTCTAACCTGATTTTACCAGTTTGCAGTGCAATCTTGTAAAAACTCCTTTTCTTATCCATTCTCCATCTGTGAAAATGAAGTTTATAAATCAGCTCCACCGGTCTTTGTGGCACTGGAGTTAATTTTCGCCAGTGCTCTGAATTTCTTTCATAGGTGATATTACACCTGAATTCCACAGCAGCTAAGTGTTACAGTAAGTTTACAGCAGTTAAAGTAAATCTACTGAAAGAAAAAATCTTCCTTCTGTCAATGAGAATCTCTAGAATACTGCAGAAAGCATGCAAAAAGGGAATGTAGACCCACGATAGTCAAAGCTAGGTAAGAATAATCTGTTTAACCTAACACTGAAGTAACTTGGTCACACTCTTGGGGAACTGTGGGATTTTCTACAGATCTGCTATAATAAATCAGACTGGATATACATATACAATAGAAATAAATAAAAATCTGAGGTAGAACCATAGAATCATAGAATTGTTTAGGTTGGAAAAGACCTTTAAGATCATCAAGTCCAACCGTTAACCTAACACTGCCATCCCACCACTAAACCATGTCCCTAAGCACCTCATCTACCCATAGTTTAAGTTAATACTGAGTCTCATTCACTGATTTTTCATTGTATGAATACAGTGCTGGTCATCAGAAAATGAAAATAATGTTTGTGAAATCCTAAAACCTTCAAGATTTTTCTAAAAAGCATTTTTTGACTCAATATTCTTAGGGTAGAAAGTTTCAAATGGCACTCAGCTAATGCAATGCCAACTACACCACGCAGTGTAGGCAGTCAGCCACTTTTGGGTTGGATTATACTGCTGACGGGAAAGGACGTGCACCCTGCCTAATAACCTCAACCTGCTTATCCTCGGCTTGGGACCTGCCTCCACACACTTAATTATATTTAGGAAATTTCACCTAAAGCATGGGAAATAGCTGACATGAAAGGTTTCTGGACAACCTAGGTTGCAAAAATGTCCTCTAAAGTATTCTGACAGTACTTTAAAAAAGGATGTGCTATGAGGAAATTAAAATCAGTTTTCAAAAGAATGCTTAACCACTCCCAAATGGCCTAAATTGGTAATGAATGCAGCCGGCCGGGGCTGACACATTCATTGCTGTGGATTGGTGGGAGGCCTTCAACAAGGGCCAAACACTTTATGGCTCTGGAAGGGGAAACACCTATAGCGTAGGCGACCTGTTCTCCGATGTTGCGTAATGAGGCAAAGTGTCCTTCTTGATGAAGAACATTAATGCACTTCCTGAACTACCCTTGTATCCTCATATCATGTTTCCTCTCTAATTCCTGATGTAGTATTAAGGGATTTTTAATGGAGAAAAATAATCAATCAGTTACTTATTGCTCGGTCTTTTGCTTCAAATCTGTGGGGATCCATTTTCCAATTTAAACCCAATGCTCACCCTTTGCACCCTAGCAGGGAGCTGTGCGTTCCACGCTGGAGGATTTGTAATTAAACAGTCGGTGAAGTGCTTATTTATGTTGAATTTTTCTGGGTGACAGGTGTTCTACATGTAAGGGATGAAACTGTGCTTATTGGTGACCTGCACAACAGCTTGAACACGGACTATGAGATTTGGGTTTGCTCTTTCACAGCTCCACTGACAAAGGAAAAGAGTTGGTTTATCTCAGTGGCTTTATTTCCCCATGACTGGTAACTCATCTGGGAACAGGTCATTCGTTTGGGGATATCAGTGTTCATGTCCTGGCCATTGGCTTAAGGAATGTCATGGAAATACGTAAGTGCTGTCAACTTGGAATTCATGTTCAAACAATTAGCTTGGTGCAGAGCTGGAGTTCCTCCGCTCCACAACCCAAACCAGTTTCACTCACAAAAACACAAAGGGCGAAAGGCAGGGATTGAGACAGGAGAGTGGGACTGTTGCCTTTTGTATTTTTGGTAGCTTAATTTTAGCTCTGAGAACTGGAAGTAGGATTCTTAGCGGACAAAATGTACTGCATGCTTCATCACGATGAGAACAAACGTTGGTTGGAGCTCCTCATGTGTATCAGAAAGGTCACACGTGTTAGGATGATGTTTTACAAAAGGCATTTGGGTGACGGTGCAAGTACATAAGATGTGTGGTTAATGTGGGGAGCTGTGACAAGGAGCTGATCAGTAGCACCGAACACAAGACACTGAACTTCTTGACTTTGAGGGTGGCCCAGGCTGCCCAGGAGGGCTGTGGAGTCTCCTTCTCTGGAGAAACTCAAAGCCTGCCCGGATGATGTCCTGTGCACCCTGCCCTGGGTGAGCCTGCTTTAACAGGAGGGTTGGACTAGAAGATCTCCCGAGGTCCCTTCCAACCCTTGCTGTTCTGTGCTTCTGTGTAACCAGAAGATAAAGACCAGAAATCTGGATGATTTGTCATTTCTAGTAATGTCTTCTCATGTCAGCTTTTATTCCATGGCATCAGTTGGACTTCATGATCTAACGGTTGGACTTGATGATCTTAAGAATCTTTTCCAACCTAAATGATGCTATGATTTTATGATTCTACGATTCCATGATTGATTTATTTTGACTGGATCGGTCTATAAAAAAGCATGTACTTTGGAGTAAGGGCATTGCAAGAAACATTATGTGTGAGAGATTAATTAGAATTAAAAAAATTAGACCTGTAATCTCCCCACATTTAGGAAGTTTCAGATAAACATCTGGTTCTAGTCAAGCCTTGAGCAGAGAAACCCAATCTCTGGACCACAACTCTGTAGCTTGTTCCAATCCCTACAACTAATAGGAAATATTTACACTCGGTCCAGCGTCTTACGCGCTTTCCCAAACAGGTCTGCTAAATTATTCTGTTGAGTCACATTGAGAAAATGTGTTTCGTGTTTGCCCCTGAGCATTGGTGCTGTGTAATAACTCCGTAGTCTTGCTCTCCAGCTAAACCATACTGGGAGGTATCAAAATACGATGATATCTTTAAAGCTTGTGCAAATGGTGAGAGGCCTTTCTACTTAAAAGACGACCCTGGATTATTAAAAGAAGATCCTTGGGTTATTTGTGATAGGAAAAAGCAGGGAGAGCAGATTTTTGTGTATTTGCAACAAACACTGGAAGTGCAAAAATTGTCCAGGGAAGTGGATTCCTATCTATTTGTGGTCCTATGGAGAAAAAGAGGGAGCCATTAACGTGCCGTGTGACGGGGGCTAGGACAAGAATACAGGCCAAGAGGAAAGTTGCTGTGAAAACAAGAGCCTCTGGATACCAAACTATTCACAGATCTGGATCAAATTGTGACCAATTGTTTTGACTGAAAGGATGGGAACTCTGAATTTAAAAATATTTGTGCCGGTATTTTTAGAGGTAATTTCAGAACAGCACCGTTTGTTTAAAAAGTAACATAAATCAAAAGAAGGCTACTAAGCAAAAGTTAAATAATCCTAAAATGTCAGAAAATATTGAATTATGCAATGATTGAAATATCTTAGTCAAACAGAATAATATTTCTCAAAAATATTTCCTGTTCAGAGGAAAAAACAGAATTATTTAACCCCATTCTCCTCCATCATCTCTCCCTACCTCCAAGACTGACCTCTGCTAAATGTTCAGATTCACAACAGACCTAAGAAGAATCTGCTTTTTTCAGCTGTAGATAGGACAGACACTCATCGTGGTGGTACTGACCCACTGAGGAGCACCTAAACGGGAAGCCTGAATTTACAGTATATATAACAGAAGCTGTATTTCATTCCTAATTGATTTTTAATAGCAGCCTGCACCTGAATTGCCATATGCCTGCCCGGTAGCTAGAATTACACTATCCCAGATCATAAGCTACAATCTGAATCAGAAGCCAAAAGGTATAAATCTACCCTTCTACCATCAGGAATTGAAATCTAGATCATGTTTGAAAATCCCTGTGCAATTAACACCAGCAAAAGGCAGTTTCTGGGTTGTAAAGATCGGGCTGGGAGAGGAGAGGATGGCTTGAGCTGCAACTGGTTGTTAATCTCTAGGGGATGTCAGCTCTCATGGGCATCATTCTCGCTCTGTTTGGGAAAAAAAAATGAAAAATGTTTAAATTTTATAGACCCTTCTCCTTCCTATAGTACGTGAGGCTTCCTGGAGCCCCATGTGGATGGCTAGAATTTGTGTTATCTCCGCGCTTTATCCAGCGTATAGCCTTAGCCTAAAGGGAGTTCTCTCTCTACCAAAGGCCTCCTTTCCTCCCTATTTCAATCTGCAGTATTGGAGCCCTTAGGGTGGGATACCCGTGTTAGCGGAGCAGCTCCTAAAGTGAAGATGCCAACGTGGCAGCTACTCGCAGGGCTCGACTACTACAGGTTTGATCGTAGAGCTTAAACATGAGGTTAGGGCCACCAGCCGAAAGTGACCCTGGAATGAAAGGAAAAGGCAGTCGCGGGTGAAGGTCAAACCCTCACTAAATAACCCTGGGTACATCAGTGAGGCCAGGGAAGCTTTTTTTTTTTTTTCTCCCTAACTGTGAAACTCCATGCAAAAGAAAAAAGAATATCATCAAAAGCTGAAGAGTGCCAGGATGCAGAGCAACAGAGCAAACCTCCGTGCGTCCCACGGCCGCCCGTGTTTCGCCCCAGCTGCTCCAAATCCCACCGAAGCAGGGGCGAGCACTGGGAAGGAGTCGCCCTGAGCGAGAGCGCTTGCCCCGCAGCCGGGCGATTCACTTAACAGATCAGCAAATATAAAGGGGCTCAGCGTTGGAGCTTAACAAAATGACAAGGAATAAAGACTGAATAGGGAACTAATCAACTGCCAGCTGATAGCTTCGTTATGGTTTGTGCAGACAGAAAACGGAGCCCTTCATGAAGTTCCTAAGTAGTTCAGACTGACCGTGACATGGAAAAATGATCTGCTGGAACATCAGGAGTGTCACTGCCCGCTTTACAAACATGTCCACCACCTTCAGTTAATGAGCAATCCGTTAACTCCTTGTAAAAAAGTCTCTCGGACAGAATTTCTTGAAAGGAAAGGGACAGGGTCACTTTTCTTTAAAAATGATAACCTTAGCCTCAAGGAAGATCTCAGATTCCAGATGGTGTAAATCAATTGCACTCAACTGTTGCAATCTGGAGAGCTGTGGCATGGGAAATGCAGGTGTCGTCCTCCCTGCAGTTACCAGAGCTGAGCTCTGAGGGAAAAACGTCTCGGCAAAGAAACACTTTACAAACACAGGGTATTTCCCTGGAGCTTGGCTCATCTGCTCCTCCTGAGTTGGGAAGGTAATATGCCCCATGAATCTCACCCATAAAGAAACACCCATCAATTGCCACAGGATAATTAAAAAGAATAATTTACCGTGCACTGCAAAGCTCATTATATGCGAAGACAGACAAGAGCTGTAGCACGTTAGGGATTTATCAGCTGCAGCCCCAGCTCCGAGGCGAGGGAAAGGCCCCTTCCCTTGGGTCTCAGACTGGCTGTCTAGCTCTCCAGGTCAGTGGAAGTTTGCAGGAAACTGTGGCCAGGCCTGGGTGTTACTGTTTACCCAGCACGGCTCAAGCGGGAACGCAAACAGCAAAGCGAAGGAAGCAGAGGCAGCGGGACGGCGGAGGGGAGGGGGCCCTGCTCTCCAGCCGCGGGGCCAGCCAGGCACAAAAATCAAGCGTACCGCACACAAAAGCAACTGAAAGGTCAAGTGCCTACAAGAACATTGTTTACCTTCAGGCAGCGAAGCCCTTCATGTTTAAATTCTCGTTCTGGCTAGGAGGAGATTAATTACTGCTTGAGATGAGCTTAGGGAGGGTCCCTTTTAACTCAGCGGTGTAATAGCAATTGCCTGGGGAACGGGCAGTTCTCTCCTCAGGCCACCGCAGCGACAGCATGCAAACGCCGATACGGGACTCCTTCACCTGGCCGTGACATCTGTTCCTTTGCTTAGCGTTAGCGGTGAGGTGGGTGACTGCCTGCCAGGAGGTGGTGGAGGTCTCTCATCATGGCATGCTCGCTTGCCATTTGAATCCCACTCTCCAGGGGGCTCACGGGCCCCATCCTGCCAGCTGATGAAGCTGAGGGACTTGAAAGCCCTCCCCATTGCACCCCAGGAGCTCTGCATGTTGTCGATTCGGGCTCTTTCCTACAGCTCTTTACTTTTCAGCATTGCATCACCTGCCTGTGTGCTCAAAACATCCTCCTGAGACACACACAGGATTTTGGGAGCTTTTCATTTCTGCTCATGTTTCATACACCGTGACGGCAATTTGTCTCACGATATTTGTGTCATATCTTTTAAAACGGTGGAGATACCATCACCTCTCCCTTCAGATACTATCCATCGGCCCACAGAGATGATAAGCACTAACCAGCCTTTGAGGACAGTCATCCGCGGCTGTTCATGTCTGTGACATTCCGGAACATTCTCAATTTGCTTCTCGCTTTGTTCCTGCTGAAGATAATTCTCTTACCCTCACTATTTATTTTCTTCATTCGGTCATACCTTAGCTGGGAAGCCTGGGAAGTTTCACAGGTTCTTTAAGTTCATGTTTTGACATAATGCCCATGAAGTTTGTCATCATCAAGGTCAAAAACACTGATAGGAGGTTTATAATCTGTTCTTTACGTTGATAGGATCATCAGCAGTTAAGTGACGCTGTGGCCAGGGTATGTTGGAAGGCTTTGCAAGGAAGTTGCCTGCTCTGCTGTATTCCTCCTGGTAACCCATCAAAGCTTCTTCTAGGTACAGGAATCACTTCTATAAAGTCACTTATTTTGAAACTGGATCTTTGAAAATAAAGGACTTTTCAGTTTGCCAAGCCAATGAAAAGAATTGGTGGTGGAATGTTTAGATTAAACAGAAAGCAGAATATTTTCTCTTTAGGCAAAACAAAAGTGACTGCAAAACCCCCAGAAGCCATTCTGAGTCAACATGAAGCATTCTGCTTTGGTCAAATGAAATACATTCTTCCCCTGGAGATTACTGTTAGAAATAAGGAATATTTGTAGAGAAAAATATTACTTTAAAAAATGTTACTTCAAAAATTGTGGGAGCAAAATGCCTCTCGCTGCCAAACAAATAAAAGCCAACACGAAAAGATTTATTTTTTAAAAACCCCAAGTCTCCATACTTTGTCTGGAATGATGTTTCAAGCTTCAGAACAATTCATAAATTCTGACCCCCCACAACACTAGGTTTTAGGCAGGCATAGGCTTTGCAGAAAATATTCAGCTTTACCTGAAGCCCCATCGTTAAGAACAGGGCTCCTACATCAGCCACTGCCAGGCTCAGCAATTAGCAATCACCGTGTGGGTAAGAAGTGGGAAGGAAGCGGTGGGGGAAATGTGTGTGTGTGATTTTGGCTTGTCAGGCTTTCGTTTAGAAATTCTTTTATCAGTGAGAAGGAGGGGATCGTTACCTCTTCCTGCTGGGATGTCAAATGCTGCCACTGACTTAGTGCCAGGAACTTATGCTGCTCACTCAGCAGACAACCATGGAATCATAAAATCGTTTAGGTTGGAAAAGACCTTTAAGATCATTGAGTCCAACCGTTAACCTAGCACTGCCATCCCACCACTAAACCATGTCCCTAAGTGCCACATCTACATGTCACGTCATATCTTACAAGGCTCCTCCACTTAAAGGTGACCCTGGAGGCTATCATTTGAAGATACTGAATGTCTTGATTCAGAATTGAAAGCATCTTACTTTTCTCTTGGATCCAACCCTTAACACTTGAGGAACAACACAGAGGATCCTGCCCAGTGACACAGCCTATATTCCCATGTGGCCCTGACCGCTATTAACTAGGATATGGTGCCAAACCCTTTCACCCATCTGTGGGAGACAGCCAGCAGATCTGCTGGGCTCCACGCTGAGCAGACGGGACAGCCTTTGCCTATCTCAGCTTGCTGAGTGTCTGGCAGCAAGTGTAGCTGCCTCAGTGTCTCCAGTGTGAAAGAAAGAAGAAACGCAGCTCCAACTCTGTTCTCACTGGTAATATCTTCTAGAAAGCAAGCCAAAGCCCACATCAGAGCTGTCACCCTGGCCCTGCATTTCTGCTTCTCACATTTAGATTATCTCTGTGAACTGTCAAGAGAATTAAGGAGGCAGAAATCAGCTTCAAAGAACCTCAGAACCAAAATATGATCTCATGTGAGGGATGCTTTCATGCACTTCCACCCTCTTTAGATTTGTCTTGGTGGGGAAGGGATGAAGAAGACGGGTTTTCACATCTCTGGGCTGTACCATTTGATAAAGAGGAGAATGTGGTTGATGTTCCACTCTACCCTGCTGCAGTACCTGTACCACCTCTCCTCATTCTTTGCAATAGCAAGGGCGAGCTCGTCCCCTTCCTTGGGGATGCCTTGCTGCTGGAGCCAACAAGCGGTGAGATGCATGCTCAGACAGGACCAGCCGCTTGCATGCACCCCCCTTTTTCTTTCAGAACGGCCTTAAGAGGACTTGTGCTCTCCTATAAAAGTCTGTCTTGCTTCAAATTTCCAGTTCTTGTGCTCTGGACTCCTGGCAGGGCTGCACTATGGCTCAAGCCTGCAGTGCTGGTGCTTCATGGTGTCCATTCTGAACTTTAAAAGGAGCCAGAACTCAAATTCTCTGCAGGGATATCTTCTGGTTACACTGCGTTCCTGCCCACATCAGTGCCGGAAACCAAACGTAGGGAAACAAACTACTCCCTCAGTCCTGCCATGTTCCTAACTCCCAGTAACACTGAGATGGTGAAACTCCAGCAGCTGAATTGCTCTGGGTGGGAAGATGCTGTTAAAATGTTCATTCATTTATGTGTTCAAAGAGTGAACCAGACTAGGCACAAATAGGATTTGGTGATTCTACCCCAGTGTAGCTGGCCCCTTGTGCGGCAGCCAGCCCTGCTGCATCGGGCTCACGTGCATCATTTTGTGCCAGTTGTAGCATCTTGGTCAGAGCAGGTGGGACTCGTGTGTTTCTGAAGTAGTTATTTGAGAACCAGCCCTATCATGGCCGTAATTATTTCAGGAAACAGAATAACAGCTCTGCTTTGCATAAAAAAACAGTAGAGGACGTCTGTGGCTGGGCTGCTCGCCCCATCTCTGCGATGAGGAGGTTGCCCGACGGTTCTAGCAAAGCAGAACTATTGGTGTGAGGGGACAGGAATCAAAGCCCATCTCAGAAACTTGGATGAACTTTTCTAGACGCTATTTGGCAAGATGTGACCGGTTCCAGTTCCCTCAGTAATAATGTCAGACAAGTTGCTGATGGAGGGAAGCAAAACAGAACTGAGCTCACGCTCCTTCCTACTCATGCGTTGACCGAGTGGTACAAAACGGTGCAGCAAATCCCTTACTGATCCATAGAGCTAAGGACTGCGAGGGGAAATCACGGCAAGAGCTGAGGCAGCGGTTCAGCTGGTACAGAGAGCTCTTCCAGCTGACTCCCTGAGGACCGTCTTACTTTGAGACGGTTGCTTTGCTGACAGTAACAGTATTTCAAATAGCTGAGAGCTGCAAGTCCTGACTTCTGTCTAGGTTGGGGCCTGGGATAGCCCGTTGGGAAGCGAATCTTTGCTTGATCTTTTTTTCCTCCTTCTCTAAGCCATGTTAAATTTTATGTGTGCCCTAAGAAACATTGCAGAGAGGGCTCTCTCTAATATTTTAACACAAAATAGACAGCCTGCCCTTTCCTTTGGCACAGGGATCCCAAAAGTTGAAATAAATGAGTATGTTCCTCACAGGGAAGTATCCGTTTGGTTGGGAAGGGTAATTGCAGAAGACAGATAGAAGCAAACGACGTTGGCTAGATGGCTTTGGCAGCATTTAGAATCATAGAATCGTTTAGGTTGGAAAAGACCTTTATGATCATCAAGTCTAACCATTACCCTAACGCTGCCATCCCACCACTAAACCATGTCCCTAAGCACCTCGTCTTTGCAGTGGAAGCGCCGTCCACACGAGTCTTCCTGAGGTGGGCTCCCGCGTGGGCAGCTAGTGTTCAGGGAAGACTTGTCCTTCCTTCTGCTGGCCCAGAACTGGCTCAGCAGGGACAGCCTATTCTGGGGACTGAGGGTGGGCTTCCCCCGTGCACCCTGTTCTCTGACAGCAGCCACGAGAGGGTTGCGTGGCTGCTCTTCCCGTTCCACGCTGTAGTGTTGTGTTCCACCAGACGTTCTGTTTGGTGGCAGAGGTGATCCCTCGGAGTTGCAATGGAGCTAAACACCACCATTAAAAACCACCCAACTATTTCTGTACCAGCCCCAAGCGACGCTCTATTTTCAACAAGGAGATGGGCAACGGGAGAAGGGGAATGTCTTGCTTTTTAATTACAATCTTGGGACTTGCAGCTGCAGCGGGAAGCAGAAAAGGCCTCGGGAACAATTATTTAGGATTAAGATCCTGAGCTCTCCCTCCCTCTCGACCGTCAGCCTACAGCTGAGGCATGGCGGCTGACCCTGCCGCCTTCGGGTCCCTTATGATCTGAGTGATGTGCAGGGATCACGGCTCGATTGCACCAGGGGGGAGAGCTGCTGAATGCCAGATTCTGACAGAGCTTAGAAACTCCACCAGGGAGGCTGTAAAAACAGAAGCAAGCGCAGGAAATAATAGCCACGAAGCAGGCCTTCCGATACAATCATGTTCTCATTTCGGTGTCAAGCAGCAGGCCAGGAACGAAGGGAAAAAATACCATTCCCCTTCCTTTTTTGGCAATAATGGCCTGTAACCCCAGAGGAATCTCCAGCCTTCAGGGTCTGGCTCACCGTTTTCTCACTCCACCTGGCTCAGTCTCATAAACACCCTGCTGAGCACTTGCTCTCGCCACAAAACCTCCGGAGAGATGTCTTCTGGAGCTCTCCCTTCCCTGGCACTCACAGGGAACTGGGAGTTTCTTCATTTGGAGACAACTGGTGGGTGTCTCAGTGATGTCCAGACACTGTTGGGCCAATTTCCTTAAAAAGGCACATTTAAATATTGAAGAAAATTGTAGGTACATTCTGAATGCCTTGCTTAACTCCCCAATTCGTAGAGCCCTCCCTGAAGAACAGCTTGCTTGTCCCCGAAACAGCAAATTACACAGGAATGGAATGGGAGGAAGAGTATTCCCTGAGGCCGGCATCCATGCTGCGGTATCAGTCACTTCTTTTCCCTGGGGCCGAGCGTCTTCCTCAGCCTGGCCGGCCAGCTCCCGGCGGGCACGTCCAAACTTCTGGGGCAGAGCTCTGCTTCGGGCTGGGCGAGTGGCTGGCTCGCTTGGACGTGGAGCAGAGGGATCCCCGCTGACTTCCCTCTCTCACTACACCCACAGAGCCCAGAGTATGAACTGGTTCATTTTCTACCCACTTTTCCTTCAATAACTTTTTAAGCACAGGATTCTGAGTAAGAGCTTTTAGAGCAGGGAGGGCATATGATACAATTAAATTGCATCTGAGTGGGGACAGTCTTGGAGGGTGATTTAGAGAAAGCAGCCATCCAGTGCTGTTTTTCAGGGGAACCTTGGCATAGCGGTCTCAGCCGAGCAAGAGGACATCCTGTGATTTTTTTTTTTTTTTAGCTTAGCACCGTTCCAAGTGCATCGCCGGCAAGCATTTCAGAACTTGAGGTATTTTCTTAAGGAAAATGCTCAAGCGGTCCCAAAAGATCCATAACATTTCCTGCACGTGCTCCCACTATAGAGTAATGAAGGTCTGGGGAGCCAGCCAGGGCATTGAATCAGGGTAGAGAATTGACTTTTCAATGCACTATTTCCTGGAGCGTAGGCATCGGGCTGGGTTAACAATATTGGATGGGGGCATCGGAGCGGTGTGTAATGAGAAAAGGAAACAGCTCAGCACAAGAAGGAGGGCGGATAAAGCAACCAGGGCTTAGAGTAGCAGGGGAAAATAAAACAAAAAGGAAATAGAAAGGGAGAAAAAACTGACTTGCAGGAACTTAACAAGGAACACCAAAAAGCTACTTTCCGATAAGAGGAAGATTTGCTGGGAAAGCAGGATAACGGGAGAAAGGGACTATTTTCAACAGGCATAAGGAGACAGGAAAATGTCATCCACATGAGACAAACCGGAGTGTTCACCTAGTGGTGAAGTTGAGCGTGGCTGGGTGGGTTTATCACAGTCCCCTTGGGATGGAAATCACGCCGCACGATGGTTTCACCATCATGAGCAACGCCACGAGACCGTCCGAGCCGCCCAGCAAATACATCTGTTTTCAGCTGAACTCGTTGCCTCTCTAGCATTTGTTTTAGTAAGAGGGTTCAAAGAATCATGTTTTAGCATTTACTAGAAAAATGAAATGAATTCGTTTTCATGAGTGTTTGTTGGGAACTGAACTGTAAGCCTGCCCAGCACCCATGGAGTTCATGCCATTCCCCTGTTCCAGACCTGAAAGTCTGCTCCTTTATCTGACTACTCACAATCTCAGCTTGGAAGATCCAGGATGATTCAGAGGTTTAGTAAGGCATTTGTCAAGTAGATTTGAAAAAAAATATCGGCATTTTTGGGGAATATTCTTCTAACAAAAATTCCTATTATTGAAATGCTTGTTCACTATGTTACATTCACTTAATCACAGAGGACCATGCTCCTCTGAAGTTTCTGCTTCCATTTATTACTGGATTTGAACTCAGTGATTCTGACACATGGGGGAGAGGGAGCTCAGAGAGAACAAAAATGAGCAATGGGCCATTTTCCACCAAAAAAAAAAAAATGTATAATGCAGTCATCCAGCTTTGCTAAGTACGTCTAGCAGATGTGAAGGACAAAGCAGTATACAAGTGTGTAGGAGAGAGAGGAATTACCAAGAATGTTGTTGGGGAGTTTCATGCCTGGGGAGGAAGGGAAAGAGAGAGGACTCGGGTATTCAGGATGAATCTTAGGAAAAGCACTGTGATAGCAAAACCCTTTAGGATAAAACAATTCAGTCTTAAAAGGAAAAGAAAAGGAAAAGAGGTTTAAAGAAATCAGTGTATCGGTTACTTGGAACACAAAACCAGATGGGACAATCTAGTTTTCAAGTCCCAGAATTGAACAAGATAGGCGATTTCTGGTTCTCACATCTGTGAATTCAGCTGACAAATACATCCAGCCTCTTCAAAATGTCAGAGCTGGTGCTTGCTCCCATGCTGGGCCAGGGGGGAGGTGGGATTTGTGGAAGCATCTGAATTGGATCGCGTGTTCTACCTGGCACAGACCCCGCAGTTGAACGCAGCTTATGTTACCCAACAGCTGTAACAAAAAACCCAAGTGAAATGCTTACCTTTAACAAACACGTAGATCTTGGCCATGAGATCCTCGTTAGAAGGGGAGTCATCGTGAGTGCAGATGAAGTAACCGGTGTCGTTAGCTATGACCTTCCTGATGACAAGCATGCTGCAGCTTTGCCTTGTGTTATTGCGACAGTTACTTATGTGCACCCGGGGGTCTTCCTTCTGGTTCCCCCTCAAAAGCCAGCTTACAGAAGGTGCTCCCCTGTCAACACAACACACCAAGATTAAAGATTGAGCCATGACTTCGGACAAAATTTGGGCTTCCTTGTGGCCAATGTTACCAATGTTCCCATTGTTCCTACTCTTTTGATTTGGAAATGAATGATAAAGGTTGCTGGATGTTTGCATTTCCAGCTGTAAGGAATTAAGGTGGATCACCCCACGCTCTTCCCCAGAGCAGGGGAGATCCCTGAAATAGTCTGTGGGAGCTGTAGCAAGGTAGCTCCTGGAGGAAAGTTTCGTTTTTATTTTAACAGACTTCCTGAACACGAGTTTGTTTTTATAACACTGTATTTTAGCCACTTCAAACATTAGAAAGCACCAGATAAAATTATGTTTCTTCCAAGCTGAGGACTTTGCATATTTTAACAGCTAAATTAACTTATATTTTCTTATACCGTGGTTGCGTGGAGAGAGGAGAACATTTATGTAACTTCGCATCACCTTTCTTGCTTAATCAGCAGTGACTCAGTCGTGATTTTTGTGAAGGGTCTGGAACTAATCAGATTACAAATCTTAGAATATCTGCTCAAGACACATTTTTTTTTTTTTTTCAATTCACCTTGTCACGGCCATCAG
Organism: Gorsachius goisagi; assembly: GCA_018403395.1. Taxonomy (NCBI): domain Eukaryota; kingdom Metazoa; phylum Chordata; class Aves; order Pelecaniformes; family Ardeidae; genus Gorsachius; species Gorsachius goisagi. The sequence goes on from BOSO01028253.1 coordinate 17,290, forward strand.
AACGTAAAGCTAGCAGGGGGCTGACACACCATTTCACTCACCTGACCCGTTTGTTGTCTTAGCTACGATCACAGCTAATGTCAAATGCAGTTCTACGTAGTTCACTGACAAAAAGCGAGGCCTTTTTATAACTTGGTGAAGGACTCAGAGGGAGCTTTCAACTGGTCTAAGTTAGCTCGGTAACAGGCACTGGTCGCGCTAGTCCTGTTGTGCTGGAGATACCGGGCCTCACCGTGGCAGCGGGAGCTCTTGGAGCTCTCTTCTGCCTGGGCTGGGCTTTGGGGGCTCCGGTGATGTACTGGTACCTGCTATGCATGCTTCTGAGATTAATATTATGGCGGTTTTGTAGCAGACTGATTTTTGGCGTTCAGTGTGGAAACTGGTGAAGTACGGGGGTCGTCATCTGTGGATTTTTCTGGGGAAGAAGCTAATATGAGAGGGAGGCAGTTCTGTCTGTCTGTGTTTGCAGAGAGAAGCTGCTCTTCAAAAGGAGGGAGTCGACTCCCCCCTTCTCCCTCAGTGAATTCCCATTGACCCAATGGCATTTGCTGATCTGAGGAAGGAGTAAGAGCCTCTGGATTTTCCCAGCCGAGCGTTGCCAGGGAGAAATCCGGTCTAGACACATGGACTCAGTAGAGAGATGCTAATACCAAACGTATCTAACAAGCAAGCCGCGTGAAGTTCCCAGCTAGCTACTAACTCCAACTACGCTTTCTGCGCCAGCGGCTCTGCAGTGGTACGATAGGTGCAATAAGGGAATGCGTTTGCCAGCAAATTCAGTGACACTTAAACAAACATCCTCTTGGCCCCCGTTTCTGCCTGTCCTTTTGTCGCCTTCCTGAAGATGATGCGGACATGGGGCTGAGCTCTTGAGGTTATTCCCAGCACGTAGCTGAACAAGAGCACGGGGAAAAGCGTGAATATCCTCTCCGGTGAACAGCCTCACCCTCGATTTTGGATGCACCCTTGACTCGGACAGCCCCACCTCATCCGTCAGACCAGCTTCCTGCCCTTCAGACGATGAATTATTTTTTGACGCGAAGGTCCCTACCCAGTGCTCTTTCCCTACCTTATTACCGTCATTAATGACGTAATGACCACCTCTGTCAAGAAATGAGACTCCTGGCCCGGAATGTGGAACGATGCCACTTCACATGCAGACGCTCAACTCCCAGCATGTCATCATGTCCCTGGCCCTCTACCGTCACCCAGTCTGGTGTCCCTCGGGGCTGGAAGTCTGCAACACTGGCTCCGCAGAGCGGGTCGGGGATTCCGCACGCCTGCGCTTCCTTACGTGTGCCCACTTTTTCCTCCTGCATATTTTATCCTGGTGGATGAAGATGAAGACTTTGGCTGCCGCTTGGGGATTTTCACACATCTGGCAGAGCAGTAGCTTTGGCCAGGCTGCCAAAAATCAGGAAATCCTGGCCAAGAAACTCAAACAAATGGAGTTTAAGGGAGAAGGCTTGTTCACACAGCACTACCTGCTCCGTCTGCCGTCTCGTGCTGTGCTCCACGCAGCCCTAATGTCCCCCCTGAAATTACGAAGGACTGCTGAGCTCCCCTGGGGCCAGTCCGGAGCTATTCCGTGAGCGTGCAGATGCTGGTGTGTCAGGGGAGGCAAGGTGGCAGACAGCCGCAAAGGACCCGATACAGGGAATCTCACACTCGACGTGTGGAAATCACTTTTCTAGCTTCTATTCCCAGCTCCTGTGTGACCCGAGTCAAGGAACCGAAGTCTTCCAGGCCTCTGTTCCCATGCTAGCAGGGAAGCATCCATCCTAGCGTACTTTTCTGTTTCTCAGACCCATCTTTATTGCTTATTGCTTTGCATCCATAAAGCAATTTGGGACTGAAGTGCTAGTAATTTCTTCATCTATTTATTCATCTGGTGATATGAAAATAATAAGATGTTCCTACAGATTAAAAAGGCAGTGGATGGAGAAGCGCTGAAAAGTATTGATTTAATTTGGCTGGAGCACTACACCGAACTCACGTCCCCATAGCGTGTTTTATGAAGCACTGCATCTAGATTTTAAAGGACTATTTAAACTTTATTGCCATCATGCTTGCTGCTTGCCAAGCTAAAAATACAGCTGTAAGGTTGCTTTGACCTCATAAGCCACCCGGCTAGCTGGAGGTATTTGGAAAAAAATGGCCTTACACTCCAGAAAACATCCCAAATTTACGCAGGGTGAATCAATTTACCTTTCACTATAACAATGAATTAGACAGACTAGGACGAAAATCAGAAGGGACGTATGTGTCAGCATAAACGACAGCTTAGATTCACCTTCCTGCTGCTTTTTCTTACTGTTTCCAGTAACTTCTGTTGCAAAAAGCCATCCATGTAGTGAGTACAGTCAGGGGACTTTGCAAGAAGGTGTAAAAATAATGTGTGTGTGTGAGGGGGGGGGGGAAACTGCGACCGTCTGTATTACCTTGAGCCTTCTCTCCTGCAACGCTCTTGGAAGAAATTAAAAAACAACCTCTGACAGTAGCTTGGTGTATAAATCACCCTCAGAACCAGCAACACCTACGTCCATCTCAGTCTGAGGCCTCTTGTGTGACCAAGCAAGCCAACGTATGTTTGAGACTGCAGAACGTGCTTTGCCTCTTGGTATTTGCTACTTAGTCGCGTGCCAAACGCTATATCCCCCATTCCAGGGGATCATCTCCTTGTAAACACACAACATTACCAAAATTTTGCTTGTTTCTTGCATGGCTGGTTTTTACACATTGTGCCAAGGGCTGAAGGGCTGCCGTAATTTATGGGATTTTTTCTACAAGTCTTGGTTATCTTTGGTTTAAAGAATATGATATGTTTAAACAGGTCAGGTCTTTGAATGTACACGTGCTAACTGCTGTTTATTTAACTGTCATCTTGTAGGCTAGATGGTATTTGAGGTTAGGAAGTTTAAGCTCATATATATATATATATATATATAAGTAAAGAGCTAATGGCATGCCCTGCTGATCTTGTTTGTCATTTGCTTATGGACAGGGAGTGAAAGAATGATTTTAGCTGCAGAGGAGCTGAATCTGAGCCTATTTTCCGAGGAGGATTTTCCAGCCATGTCCTCAAGCGTGGTACATCCCCCTCCCATAAGCTTTCCCGTCTGCTGACTCAGGATTTTGCTTGGGCCCCTTTACAATATAAAGAATCTGGCCAAGCTGAATGCTGACCTGAGACTTTCCTCCCTGCTCTATTACAGCCCATCCAATTCTCCTCCACACAGAAATGCATGCGAGGGTTAACCAGCGCCGGTTCCCAGCTGGCTGCCTTTGCTCTACCTTACCCAGAAGCTGTACTGTGCCAAGGTAATGAATATAACCAAGGAAATCCAGCGTTGCTGGAGCAATCCTTACCTGCATTTGATTTTTAGGGTGTCTCCTGGTAAGAGGACAATGCGGTCTTTTGCAATGCTTAGCGTTGGTTTTTCAAAAAATTCTTCTTCAGCAAGACCTGACCCAAATAAAGAAGAAATCATCATTAGACAGGCTATTCAGTAGGGTTAGAACAGGCACAATCAGTTCAGGCAAGCTTTTTGTTTTGTAAATAGTTCCTAATTTGGGGGCCCACACAGTGCTTGCATTTATACTGATGCAATCCAGCTGAGCGTGCAGTTAGTCGCGAGATCCCCTTAGTTTGCTTTTACTTTATTCCTCTCTTTCTTTTCTCACATTGAGCACCTGCACTTCTGCTAATAGTCTTTCTCTCCTTTTATTCAGAGCTAGCTTTATTACTGAATTATTGCAGTTTTAGGAGAACGGATCCGTTTCCAAAGGATTTTACACACATAGAAAAGTGGAAGGAGTCAGGTCTTCGGGAAATCATTCGATGTGTGAGCTCATACGTCACATTTTAATCAGTAAGAGAAGAGAAAACAATAATTCTGGGGAGCAACTCTTTGCTTCACAACTGTGAAGCATCTGCTATACAAAAAGCAAATCAAAAGCCTGCTGTTTGCCGAAACGCCGCTCGCAGACCCTGCCCTTTGAACTTGCTTGGTTTGTGGGCGTCGCGGCTGTATACCGGGGGAACGCTCCCGGGCAAATGCGCAGCGGTGGCTGGGACGCCGTCGTCAGTGCTAGCGTGACAAGGTTGGACAGGGCTCTGATGACAGGAGGCTTTGGTGACAGTGGTAAAGGTCTCACTCATCATCATCTCCTGGCTCAGGAAATGTCTTCTGAATGTGAAACTGTCCTCGGTGAGACGCGTATCGGAGTGAGCATCTATGACAATATAATTTTCAGAAAGTGAAACTGAGAAGAAACAGAAGTGAGGTTGGCCAGGCTGGTTTCCTTGTCCAAATTCAAAGGAACATAATCAAGGAACGGAGAAAACAGACTTAGATAAGTATCTCAATTTCCAAAGCTCTGACATTAAAACCGTATGTTTTCTTTCCCCTCCTGCTCTTCAAATCTATATCTTCTCCTTGGCCTTGAACTTGATAAGGCGGAAATCTTTAGCTGGGCTTACAACAGAGGCATTATTCTCAGCAGAATAATGAAGAGAACATAACCAGCAAAAAGAGAAACATTAGGGTTTAACTTTTCAACTGGATGAACCAGTGACTTTCTTGGCTCCCACCTCTCAACTCTCATCTCTTTTTCGCTGGATTTGAGTAAAATGCTCTTAGCCTCATATTCTCTCAGCATGGAGACTGAATCACCCCCACTTTGGAGAGTCTGGCTTCTTCCGTGAGCCATTGAAATTCCTACCAGGAACCCAGAGGAGGCCAGCTGATCTCACAGCACCAGAGAATCCTTCCCAAAGGGGATCCTGCCCAGACAGCACGTTGCCAGACTCCCTTCGGAGGCAATACTGACCCTTCCTATAGACCTCTAGCTGAGGCTTTAAACTACTCCTGGCCATTGCTTCAACCTCAGAGATATCCCCCTCCAAGTTGTGCCTAACTGATGGCACTGCAGCTCTATCTCCAAAATCCTTTGCAGAATAAAAAGTTGGAGCCTGGCCAGCACAAACTCCCTCCAGTGCATGTGTGTGACATTATTCAGCATGGCCCTATGGAAAAACTGCTATTGCATGGAATGCTGTGGGAGCAAAACAGCCGGTGGGTTCCAGCCCTGCCGTTCCCGTTTCTTTGAAGAAGGGCTGTCATTCCTAAACGCATCCCGGATGACACGTGCAGGCTGCAGCATCACATTTAGCAAAGAATCAACAGAAAAGCCCCAAGCTCTGAAGGAGGAGACAGTATCGGGCAAGTCCACCCTTGCACTTGACTCCGAGTCCCCTCCAGTTTCTAGAAACATCCAGTTCACACCGAGCATGGGCTGAGCTTTGGCATGCGTTATTTCACAGCGCTGAGGTATTTCAGCCTCTTAACACCATGTGCTGAGCTTTGCAAAAAACAAGCCAAAAAACGGCCAGCAGCTTTGAATATCTTTGTCAAGTGTCATTTAATTTGCGAGCTGAGGGTCGTTCGGGTCCTGTGAGCTCTCCCAGGACACAGCGACCGCCGTGAGCTGCTCTGGGCTCTTTGTGCCACGACTTCAGCCAGGTGCTGCTTCCACTTAGAAAATCCCGGGGTTTGAAATAATCCTTTATTTCTTTCCTCTTGTGCCTTCAGTTGTTCTTAGGGCTTAGGGGGGCTTAGCTAATGTCTCGAGCTGGCCTTCTGAACAGGCCTGAATTTTACCTCTCGTGAGCAAGTGTGACGCTGTCGGGGGGTCTGGCGTGCGGTGCCAGGCGGCTGGCGTTGGACCTGAGCTGCTGTTGTGGGCGCAGAGCAATACCGAGCAATGCTCTTCTAAAAGTCCTTGGGCTTTTATAATATTTGAGACTATTTTTGCTAAAAGAAAGAAAAGTATTTTTCAATTATTCTGTTTATATTTCTGAGCTACTTCTTTCCCCAAGTTTATTTTGGCTTCAGGAGCTGAAGAAAAGAATAAGCAAAGTATAATTTCAGCACTTTTATACCCCGTGGAGGACAGGGGGAGAAATTCCTCTGCCACACACATTTGATCGCTGCTGCCAGGTGACAGAGGGTTTATATAAATCCAGCGTGTGCCCTTTCTGGCACACCAGAGCCAAAGCTGAGAGGACTGGGAAAAAAAAAAAAAAGTTTGAGGGCAAAACTGAGAGAGTAGGGGGGGAAAATGTTAAGCCATGCTGTATCAGGATGCCGAATGCCAAAACTGGCAGGATGATGCCTCACAAAATTTTTAACCTCTCGTGCTCCCTTTAGAGCTAAACTTCATTTTTTGGAGGCAAAGCTGGGGACAGCCCTGGGGAATGTTGGGTGAGAGGAAAGGGATCTACTCCACTTTCAAATGTGTTTTATATAGGTGAGGAGACTCATGGCTTTAAGAAGGCGTTAGGATGCGGCAAGCAGCTTCCTGGGGTGAGAAGCAGGCAGGTAGGCTGCATCACGCGTGGCGGGGCACCCCCTCATTTTCCACCACCCTGCACCCTAACAGCCATTCAGCTTTGGATTCTCGTTCACACCGATCTGTGGTGTCAGGGTGCAGGTGGGTACTGTTTAGCTTGCCCAAAACCCGAGTCTGCTGGGACACTGTGTGCAGGCCTCCTACTTCATAGAATCATCATAGAAGGTTTTGGGTTGGAAGGCACCCCTAGAGGTCATCTAGTCCAACCCCCCTGCAGTGAGCAGGGACACCGCTAACTAGATCAGGTTGCTCAGAACCCCATCCAACCTGGTCTTACTTAGAATCATAGAATCATAGAATCACTTTGGTTGGAAAAGACCTTTAAGATCATCGAGTCCAACCTTTAACCTAACCCTGCCATCCCACCACTAAACCATGTCCCTCAGCAGACCATGTCCCTAAGCAAGCTGGTAAGCTTTTGCTTGCTGGAGTTGTGAAACACAGGCAGGTGCAACCACGTTCTGGGAAGGGCAAAGTTAACTCGGTGTTGGCATCCCCTAGAAAAGCATTGTTGAAATGCGCCGTGTAGCGCAGTTGCGGTGCTTTTCCTTCCTCTTAGTATGCTACATGAATGCTCACCATTTTAATGTATTCCGTTTGGGGTTTATGGCTTTAATGAATACATGTCTAGCACTTCTCCAAAAAAGTTTTTCACAGCTACTCTGCACTTTATATAAAAACTCGCAGGCTTGAAGAATGACTTTCTGGGGTAGTACCCTGCGGTACGCTATAAAACCAGGACTACAGCCTGCCCAGAGTGGGATGGGAGACCCACGCTTCTGGACCACGTCCTGCTGAAGCTGATTTGCTCTGATTGCACAGCTCAGATTACAATGTCCAGGCCTAAAATAACATTCTCTTCTCCTCTGCTAAATAATTTTGGTCCTGCTCTAGGGCTACAAGGGTCATAAAATTAAAAACAAGTGCTCACGCCAGCCATGTCATTACCAGAGCAAAGCTCTGCAGAGGAGCAAACGGCTTGGCAGGCTTTGTTCTGCAGAACGATGATGTCCTGGCATCACTACCATGGCTGTCCCTGACGCTTTTTTTGTGAAGCTAAAGCTGCTGGCTGGTTGGGGTGAGGAACCTGGTGCGGCCTCCTTCCTTAGATCCTCGGCATGGTCTGGGATAAGATGCTAACCTGATAATGCTGCAGAATTAGCAGAGAGCCCATTGCCCCCTGCAGATCTACAACGAGGTCTTAGCACAACATCCCCTCTGTAAGCCAAGGGAGAAAGCCAGGCTCCTCCTGGGAAGTGACAGATTGCATCTGATGTTCAGTTCCTGCCCTCAATTACTCGTTGCCAATGCAAGTTGACTACGGGAAAACTCAGGAGCGTAGTGTCACCAGGCTAAAGACAGCCCCTAGAAAGAGCCCCGAGTCAGGGCAGACCTGTTCAGGGCCTCACTGCACCATTTCTAATGCTGAGAGTTTATTCTCACCTTCAGTTTAGACTTGAACGTTCTGCTCTTGACGGTGAAAACTCCAAACACAGCGCAACTACACAAATTTCTGGGAGTGAAATGTGAAAGGTTGACTGATACATTACCCAGGGAGGAAAAGTATATTGAAAAGTCTTTTTCCTGGGATAATCTGATTTTGCAGCACAGCCAACATGAAACGTGGGAGGATCCCCAGGCAGGGGGTAATGTGTGACCTCCCTCACCTCTCTGTCAGATGATTTCTAACTCTGTCTCACTTGGCTGAGGGAGATCCCTCCCACGCTAAGCAAATCCCTGATTGTTCATGCTAGGACCATCAGCGAGCATGGATAAAAACTATTTTTACTCTCTGTTTCTTATTGCAACAGCCTTCCTTCAAGCGTCCTCTAGGCACTGTAACTACCCAGTAGCTATCCCCAAAAGAGCACTCACAAATGCTTGTGAGATTGGACGTACCTAGGTATCGTACATAGCGACAGCTAACGTCAATGCGATATCTGATGAAGGGATCCACGTATCCCTTCTGGGCACTGCAGCGCACGGAGGAGGGGAGAGCTGCAAGAAGAGTATCAAAGAGCACCTAACCTCTGCGTCAGATGACAAAGAAATAATTGCCAGGCAAACCGGAGAGCACGGTGTTGACAGCTAAATGAAGCAGGTTAGACCAAGGCCCTGATTCCGCAAGGACTGGGGCACACAAATAGCTTTTTGCACATGATTGAACTCCAGGGACTATTCATGTGTGTAAAGTCACTCTTGTGCATAGATCTGGGCCCTAGGCCACATCAGGTCCCATTAGAGAGGACTGGAAGTCAGAGTTTTAGAGCTGAGTTTAGAGGGGGAAGGGGAGAGGTGTATACACAACACTTAAAAACTGTTTTGTTCATTGCTGGCAGTAGATTGGGGCTACTTTTGTAAGCCGTGCTTGCCTTAAAGCATTTTTGAGTCAGAGCCTGGATCTGGAGCATAATCTGTGCTCTGAAAACACTCAGGAATCAATGGGGGCTGCACTGATAGCCGGCGTGGCCCTGGTCACCGGTGATAAGGTGATCACCAATAATATGGATCGTGCAGATGACAAGCTGTTACCTACGCTGCCTGCCTGGTGAAGCTCAGTCTCTCCAAACCACTTTGGGTCTCCAGCAGCCAAGGACATGAAGGAGAGCCAACGTGCTTTCCCCCGAGCTGCCAGGGTACCGCGGCACAAGCACGCACATCCGAAAAATGAACAGGTACCCCACTTTAAAGGGTGTTTTCACGACTGGGTTCCCAAGGAAATCCTGTTTTCACTGGAATTAGAAAGCTCGAGGATTCATTGAAAAGTTGTGTGTGTTTAAACTGAGGGTCTGTGATCATTTTAGGAGCCATTTCAAGGTTAGCCCTGTGAAAAGAGATGACACGGCAGTACCGCCAGCATTATTGTAGCACAAGCCTTGCGGTATTGGGTGTGTTTATTAAGTCTTCCGCTCCTGGAATCACTTTTCCCTTGTTACAGTTGAGTAATTTTCTCTTTTAAAAAGACAGTAACAAATGACTAAAAAGACCCAACCCCCCCTTTTTGTTGTGAATTTGGGTGGGAGGACATCTGACTTTTGATTCTGCTAGACTCATGTACTGACATTACTAAAACGTCTTATGCTCTCTATTCAAAATGCAAGATTTTCTAAATGAAATGTTATTGCTAGCATTGACTTTCCCAGCAAAGAAGAAGGGATATTCTCGTGGTGAAGATCTTGGCTGTGGGTCAGGAACAAACCTCTCAATTTTCTTCTTTTCTGCCCGCTCGTGAATTCTGTGTCAAGCCACCTGACGGGTACCGAGTCAGTACAGAGCCAAGGCCCCCGTGATGGGCTGCGGATGGGGAAGGTGTCAGTCAGAAGGGGTTGTTAGAGGGTAACTTGCCCTCTAGACCTAATGTGGTTTGATTGCCTCTCTCCCATTTCATTTCTTTCCTGATTTGCTCAGGGTGGTGGTTTCCATCAGGTTATTTGCTCTCCTAAGCCTCAATTCTCCATGTGTATATCAAGGATAATAATTTAACTTCTCTGTAAAGATTTAAACCCTTCATCTTTTCCTGTGCTTCCGTACAGTGCTTAATGTAGGGAGGCTGTGACTTCCCCATCAGGTGCTGATACAGGCCAAACCCCTGTAGGTTACTGGTTTATTCCCTGCTGAACTACTTGTTCTAGAGGAGGAGATGCGTAGGGGGTCAGCGCCGTCTCAGTCCTTGTCTCAAATGCCACTTTAACAAGTGCTCCATGTGCTGGAGGCTGTAGCCAAGCTATTCTCCGCGTGCCCAGGCTGGATATCTCAGTTACATGATACTTCCAAGATAATTTCAAAATCAGGATAAATTACCCCAAAGCAGTGGGAAAACTAAAATAAGACAGCTCCACCACATTTGCTGAGGAATCCAAACCATTGACGTGTGACAGCTCTCGCAATTGGAGGGTGGAACACAAAGAAAGCAGCTGGTTAATGGACCCAAGAAGCAGGCTTGACTGTAATGGGAAAAAATAATCTCCCTGAAAAGCCAGTCCTTGAAAAGTGCATGGGAAATGGGCTGCAGATCCACCAGGCAAGTCCAGCTCATGCTCTGTATGCAGCTTGCTACTCTGTGCCACGGCCCAGGGAGCAGGACCTCACCTTCACTTGGCCATTGATCAACCACCCTCTTCCCTGTTGGCTGGGAAACCCACCCATGGGACTGCTGAATGCTGGAGGTGCTGCCCCAGCTCCACAGCAGGGGCACCAGCAGAGCACAGGGGTCACCTGGAAACCACTTCCAGAGTGCTAAAGCACCCAGGAGCGTGCTCCTCTGTGCAGGCGCTCGCAAGCCCACCGCATCATCTGGGCCAGAAAAGCCAAGAGGAAAGAGCCCACATACAGTGGGCCCCAGGGTGCCATGAATACCCAGCACGATCTTCTGCCAAAATTGTCTCCTTTGCCTACACTGCTGCTATTCAAGCAGAATTATTTTTAAGGAAAATGGTTCAGCAGCTTTTCAAGTTTTTCTATTTTCTTTGTTTATTTAAGGGGAATGGTTACAACAAGCCCATCTTCCTGTTGTTTTCCACCTAGAAATAACCAGGAATCCCGCAGAGCGGTCCTGCAACAAAAATGCTGAATGTGGGCACGGACCTAGCAACCTCTAGGCCACCACCAATGCTTCCATTCCTACAGAAGCTGAAGAAGTCCATGCAAAATTAAATTAGCAATCACAAACTCCTCAGGAGAGGTGGCTAAGATGCTTTCAGGATATTCGAATGCCAGCGTTAACCCAAGAGTATCTGCTGGCAAAGCAACAGCCTTCGTGTTTTCCTTGATTTTCCAAGCCAGAGAAGCTAGAATTTGTTTAGCTGACTCATGAGAAAGGGGAGTAGTTCCCACCCATTCTTCTCCCCTGCCGCAAATAGAAGTTTTGTGTAGCTCAGCCAGAGACAGTAGTTTGGGTGTTAATGTTTCTGGTGACAACAACAAAAAATTAAATCATTAGTCTCAAGCCGAGGAGACATCAACAACAGCGCAGTAAAAACAACTGCTAAGTAGAGCAAGCGTTTAAAGATAAGATAAGACATTGGCCCTGCTCTTGGGATTTGTTCCTGCAAGGCTTTTCCTCACCCACAGATGCATCAGCATTTCCTGATGAAGTGGCACAGGGTTGCTCTGGTTTCCTTCTGTAATCAGCAGGAACCCTTCAGCAAGGCCACCTGATTGCTTTGTGTGCTGACGCTTAAAAGCCCCTGTGTCAATTAACAGGAACTTTTCTCTGGTTTTCTGTAATCAAAACATAACCTTTGGAGTTGGACTACACCTGCTCAAAGGCAACTCCCTGACCGTGCAACACCGTGTGCTTTCTTGGCTGTCCATGATATGGATCGCTGTATCAGTTGCAGATTTATGGAAAGAGGTCAGAGAAAGCAACTCTAGGTCAAAATTGTTTGGTCTTTGGCGGCAGCAGCTCATTAATCAGAGCCATTGTTTTCCCTGGGACACTGTAAAGTCCTAAAGAATGACAGAGATATCACCACCCTGTGCTTATGTTGAGTTATGTAGCGAGGGGACATGTCCTTTCTTTGTAACTGGATGACAAGTCAAGAACTTAGATCTACAGCCATAAAATAAACATGAAATCTGGGAAAGGAGGTGGCAACATCTGCAATCATCTGCCATGTACTCAAGCACAGTTTAAAGTATTTAGGAAATGCAGTAATCTCATGTCGATGGAAAAAAGGCTGGGAATGTTGTTATTTCTTGATCCAAATTATGGCAATTCCTCTGGGAAAGAGAAGACCTGGCACATCTCCATGATTAGCAAATATGCAGACCCAGTGGGAACGAGATACACAAAAAAAGAGACCACGCTATGTGCTAAAGACTTTAGGGGGAAAAAAAAATCAAAAAATGTGAGGTATGAAACTGTCTTTGCCTCTCCTCCAACGTGGTCTCCTGAGAAAAGCTTTAGGGTTGCAGATGGAAGTGCTTCCAATGATTCCCAGACAGGATTACTTCATAGGCGCTCCAGACATAGTTTTCATTCTTCCTTGACTTGGCCATCTTGAGGAGAGGGCACATTCTTCAGACAAGGCTGCGAGTGAGAAGAGGAACGAGGGCACACGTTGGACTCTAGGATGAACCACGATGGGGAGCTGCCCTTGCAAGAGCCTGACGTACCTCTGCGGTTGGCTTGGGACCCCGGGTTCATCCTCACTCTCACTGCAGTCCACCACGGCACATGTCCTGCCGGCCCTGCACCTACTCCCAGAGGACTCCCTCCTTTCTCCAGAGCACTGGGTAGGAAAATGGGAAGGTAGAAGGCCATCTAGATCTGTCTCCACTGGGTCCTTCCGAGGTTTCCCCGTGTCCTTGCGTCAACTCAGAGTTGTCACCACGGGTGAACTCCTGGGAGCACACTTGTGTAATGATGGATAGATAGCTGGATATTTTTATTGCGTGCCAGCCCAAGAGTTCTTCATAGCTACAGACAGCAAACCATGGATCAAGTTATGGTTCCAGCATGTCAAAACCCTACATTCGGTTCCCTTTAATCTAATCAGAATTGCTCTTTACAGGGTAATTTGTATGCGGTGAGTAGTTAGTTAGAAAGTTTCGGATGCTAAGGAAGGAATGTTTGAAAACTCTTTTAACTAAATGGCTTTATTATTTTGAGTAGCTATCAGCAGATTAGCTCATTTATCAAAGGTGACATGCGAGGCTGAAAAGCCAACAGCAGTAATTCACAGACTTCATGTGTGTCACGGCGCAGCACTAAACTCTGTTCGCTCACACATCACCGGGATTGAATTTGGCACCTCTCTATATTTCTTTCAAAGTATTTGTTTTGTAGAGCAGCAAATAACGAAAGCAATTGTGCTGACTCTGCTCCAAGAACTGGTCCCCAACCTGCTCATGTGCACAGAAAGAGTCGGTCACTATTGAAATCTGTCTTGATAGGAGCCAGGACCTCTCAAGAAAAAAACAAGTAGTAGTGATTTCTCTCCTGTTCCTACCCAGTTTTAACATTTATACTGGACGTTTCACCTGGAATAAAGGGGCTGTCTATGCTCAGGATAAGAGTAAAGCTCCCAGGCTGGGTATTTCATTAAAGAGAAAGGATTTTTTTTAAGTTAGAGCAGTAGAAAAGTCTTATCTTCTATACAGGTTTATACCTTTCTCATCTTTTTCTATTGAAGTGACAATAGCCATCAGATTAAAAAACCCCACCGACAATTTTCCATGTGCATATGATAAGGTAATTTTTTTTTTTACTTGTTAATCATATTACTGCCCACTTCTTGGCAGACTGGAAATATATATATATAGGGATTCCTATAGTATGGTGGCGCTTTCTGCGAAGGGAACACGGTGCACCAAGGCAACATTAAAGCTGCATGCAGGTCAGTCCCTTCCCAAGGCAGGAGACAGGGAGAATGCAGTGGCATTTATTTTTCGGAAGACAAGAAGTTGCCTTTAGGTCAGTGTTTAGGAGGCAATGCAATAACCCATACATCAACTTATAATTTATCCCGACTGCCAGTAGAGGTCAGACTTAAAGCTGGCAATATAAAATATGAAGGAGAGATTTTCCTTAGGTTTCCATAAAAGTTGCTATCAGGAGCGACCATCAGTGGTTAAATGATTTTTTTTTTTGCGAGAATTCAATAAAACAGTGCTGGTTTCACATATGTGGAAAATCTGTGCTGGTGTCTGGTTGTACAGGCATGCTAGGGCCATAGATCTGATCGAGCCCCCATCACCTTTAAAATATAATTGCGAAACCACTTTCAATAATCATTTGGAGCCCCCCAACTTGTTTCTGAAGGAAAGCTTTGGTACCGGGGGAGGGAGCTTGGAAAATAACACTCACATAAATTAAAAGTAAACGGATGAAAATGGAAGTTCCTCACGCTAAAGAGGTTGGTAAATTAAGTTTCACTTGGCCATACCACACAGATTAAAGCACTGGCCAGCATTAACCCCAAAATACAATCCCTGTTGCCTTATATACATACATTTACAGGGCTGTCGAGGGATGGTGACTCTGAAATTCGCCTAGCCTGGCTGTTTAAGTTCTTAGCCAGAACATGCATTAGCAGAGACATTTTGCATGTAACATAAGGTAGTATTAACAAGGGACACGGTATTTCAAAATACTGAGTCAATTAAGTTATTGTACTGTACGCCAGCTTACTCCTTTGACGGTAAAATAAAATGATAATTCATCCTAAGTAAAAGACTTTGGAAAAGAATAAGATGGATACCCTAGAGAGACATTAAAACGACCAGAGAAGAAGAGAGAGAAGTTATGAAATCCCTGAAACTCTGGGTTAGCAAAAAGCCTGGTTCTTTGAAAGTATCAGGTGGTCTCTGCCAGCATTCAGCCCCTGCCAGTATGTATGGAACGAGGGGAGGATGCTTGCTCACATCCCTCCTCTACCATCTGCAGACCAAACTGGTGACTCCCAAGTCTTCTTGTTCCATGAGAGTGTGGGGAAACCCTCAAAACTCGCTGTACCGTATCCTTAAGCACTGTACAGTACAGAATGACCTTTATAAGATCTGAAGAAAGATGTTTTAAGCCAAACTGATGGGAATTATCAGGATATGCCATGTAGATCCGCTCTGGGTCCTGTCTTTCCTTCCGGAAATCTTTGTACATGGAAATGGTTTGTTTGCAGTGGTTTGAGTCGGTAGAGCCGGATGAGGCTTCGGAGGGAGACTAACACAGCCCTTCATTTGTTTTGCTTTGGTGAAAACTATTTAGCTGAGATGGACACATACCTAAACACACTAGCATGGGCCTTCAATGCATACAGAGATCGGTAAAGAAACCTGCTCGGTAGCCCACAAGCCAAAAAATAAGGAAACCTGTCCCTACGTCTGAGCTGGTGGCTCAACTCCACTGCAGACAAAAATATTTCAGTGCCCCAGAGATGTTTGGTTTTAAGAAAGCATGAGTTTATTTGCATGTTGCAAGTCGTTATTTTAGAATATCATTTTCTCTGTGTTCAGTCAAGGATCAGTAGCCCAAATCTAAGGAAGGGAACAGTTAAGATACTAAATACAGATCTCACTTTTGTAGCTTGGCTCTGACATCTCAGGTGTCAGGGGCGCTTACAGGGAGAACTTTGCCTCAGTATCGTATGAGTGTTCCCAGATCTCGAGCAGAATGTCAGTATGGTTTAAACCTCCATCCCTCTTGCTGCTAATCTGGTTAATTTGCTACATTGGTTAACCTGAAGACCAAGAAAGATCTCTTTCGATAGATTTGGTACTATTTTCTTGCACAGCACACTTTAACGGGGCCTTTAGATGCTACAGTAATAAAATTTTTGCAAATCGGAGTGCTTAGCAGGAGACGATGGAATCATGGAAGATCCAATACCAAGGGCAGCTATTTATCTACTTTTTCTGTTGCAATTGGTAAGAGTCTAGGGAGAGAAAAGAAACTCTTCCCAAGGTTGAGTTGTATCAGCCTGTGTAATTCATCTCCCAAAGGAAGCAATGATGACAGCCCTATCTTTAGGATTTTTAAAATTAGAAGAGATAAAGCGCTAGGAGATGTCCTTCAGAAAACATTTGCTGGTGACCTACATGAAGTAATCTCTAAGAGCTTCAGCTACCATACTTAGGCAGTATTAGGGCAACGATGTTCTGTGAGATGGCCTACAGGTCTCTTCCCTTTCCAAACTTCTTTGGCGCTACCTCAGCACTGCTGAGATTCAAAGGCAGAGTGGGCGTTCTCAGCTTTGGACTCAAAAGTGACTGTAAACCAGACCTCAGAAGAGGACTATGCCTGTTTTCTAAGAAATGCAAGAGCTGACAGAGGAATTTGGACAAGGTTCTGCTGAATGGTAAGAGGGCAGCTGGCAAAACAACCTCTGACCATGCTCCGTAGCTAAATCCTAGCATTGTCATCATAGAATCATAGAATCATAGAAGAATCATAGA
>BOSO01028254.1:1902-32943 GCA_018403395.1 Gorsachius goisagi
GCCTCAGAGCAGAGGGGCTCCAGCCCTCAGAGCATTTTAGTAGTCCCTCAGATCATTTTAGTAGCCCTTCTCTGGCCCCGCTCCAACAGGTCCATGTCCTCCTGGTGCTGAGGGCTCCTGAGCTGGATGCAGGGCTCCAGGGGGGGTCTCCCAAGAGCAGAGCAGAGGGGCACAATCCCCTCCCTCAACGCTGGCCACGCTTCTGTGCTGCAGTACACTAAGGCCAGGAGGAGTTATTCATGAAATAAAATGGGAAGATCAGACTACATGACCTAACTGGCTTGGGTGGCCTTAATAGCCAAGAAATAATGACAACAAGACGGTCGATTAAAATCACCAAAATCTTTTGGCATGGAGTTTTAATGTGCTATAGGCTTCACACCAAGATGTGTTGAGCAACTCCTGGCTATGGTGTGAGCTGACCTCATACGGAAAGCAGTGTTGACTGAAGGCAACTTGGAGCTACGAGAGAACAAGTTCTTGGAAGTGCGGTCGGAGAGCTGTCGTTGTTGGGGATATTCATGGGAAACAAGAGAGAAATGGGCACAAGCACGCATGGGCGAGTTACTCCGAAAGATGTGGCAGCATCCTTAAAAACATGCGGTCAAAGCAAAACGAGGATTTGTAGCCTGGATCAATGCTGGTGGTGGAAACTTAAAAGAATTAGGCATAGAGCAAGCTGTCAGAATAACTTCTGAAGATCAGCTACGTTCATATTAACACCAGTAAGATAATAGTTAATAACTCCAGTGAGCAAAAGGACTAAGTATCCACGTGCAAAAGGGTTGCACTCATGGCAAAACTGCTCTGCTGTCACATCTGTAGCTGAAACATGCTTTCAGACGAGATCTTGATCTTCTGTAGGTGAGGTCTCAGGTAGAAATATCAGAGCATTTATAGACCTTTTCAAACCTTCCTGTCATACAGGAGGAGGATTTACATTGCCTTGTTCCCTTGGGGGAATGATGCCTCCCGGTGCTGACAGGCACGACGGAATCTATCTCCTTCCAAATATTTATATTCAGCCTTCAGGAGCGGCACGGCCCCGCTGTAACGAGGCAGCAGGGGCTGAAAGGCTGGAAGAGCAGCCGCAAGAAATGGTTTCCCCAGGTGCACGCTGCGGACACATGCGCTGGCACGGCAGGGCAGGAGCGCGGGGGCAGGCACTTGGGCTCAGTGACAGAAATCTGCTATTTTGCCATGGTTCTCCGAATAGATTTTTCTCTTACTAAATCCAGGCACATAAAAAATCTGAATTCAGCCCATGCTAATGATCTCTCAGCTTCCTTGAGGAGACCGTGAAGTTAAAGTTGCAATTGCTTGGCTGCTTTTCACCGAGCAGAAGCAAGGCGTAAGACGGCGTGCATCACCCGCATGCATTTCCACAACCAAACCAGGGTTAGTGGCACAGCTAAAGCAGGTTTCCAGTTTGCCCTTCATTTTAACCATGACATAGAGTAACCTCAACGAGCTGACATGTGGCTGGAGCTTTGGCTTCCCCCCCCCCCGCAGCTCCCAGGCGGGAGGGAGGGCTGGCACACCAGGTACCCATCGTGACGTCCCACGTGTGCCCCCTCCCCGTCAACCCCTCGACGCTGCCTGACCCCCCCCCCTCCGGCCATGCTTGGGCAGCTGGGGGAAACGCAGCAGAACTGATCCCGTTGCTCCTTCAGAATTTCAGGAGGAATTTTTAAAGAGCGTAAGATGGACGGAAGACTTTTTGAATCCAATCTTTAGCTTGCACTGCATGCAGGGAAAGAAATCTGCTCTTCATGTGTGCTGGGTTACTTAAAACACTAAGTAAAGTACTTACAAAGCAAGGTTAAATAGACTCTATTGCCTTTAAATAGTCACTAAGCTTAATCCCAAGCTTAACTCAGCCTGTTAGAAAGATGCCCAGTGTCCCACCCACGCATTCGTACTCTCACCCAGTATTGTTAATGGTGTTACTAATTACTGTATGTTTTCATACCGTTTAAATAACAATTTTTATTTATTTGAAGAAGAGTTTTTAAGCCTTACCTTAACAGGAAGCTTTGAAAGGAATCCAGAGCTTGTCCTTTGCAGCGTGCCTGTAAAAGCAGAGATGCTGAGCCTCCCTGGGATGGACTTGCCGGTTGCCCCAGCGGCTCTCAGTGCTCCTTTGTCCATGCGCCCTTTTTTTTCCACTCGGACGCTTCTGCCAAAAGGCATTCCTCACACCATCACTTTGCTTTTCCCTGGTTTCCTCCCCCTTTGCTCCTTGGCGGATCTTCAGCTTTATTTATGTTATAAAAAGCAAACAGAGCATATTGTTGTTGAGTTGCTGGAGCACATTCTCTGAAAAGTTACTCAGGAAATTCTTGAGTCTTGGCCAAGAGAAGAAGAAAAACGAACCCAACAACAAGCCCCACAAAAATCCTTTCTCTGGCAAACTCCGTTACATTTCTTGGTGCAGCAAGAGAGGCTGAAGTCAACAGAAATATCACGGCACGCTGCCGAAGGCAGAGGAGTGAACGGCGATTCTCACTTGTCTCCGAATGGCAAAGGCTGTGTTTGCAAACCTCAGTGCCACCAGCCCCGGTGTAGGGAGAGCAGGGAAGCACGGCCTCCCGGGTAGGACCAGCTCTTCCAATTACAAAACATATTGTAAACATTAAAATAAACTTCTCTTGATTAACTCTGTGCGTCTGGGTTTGATGCTAGCCCCAGGCTGAGCGGGTGGCTGGGGAGCACGCCTGCCCCTCGCCACCCATCGCAGCACCCCCTGCCGCAGCAGGGGTGAGGAACTGAGAGTGGAAGGGAGAAGCAACCAGCTGGGACAGAGGCTGGGCTTGCAAACATGAAGCAGCTGGAGCTCTCTTTGCTCTGCCTAGTAGAAAAAAAAATAAATCCAAAAAACCATTTAAATAATATTTGGGTGTTTAAGAGCTGGGCAGACTCCAGAGGCATCATAAGACAGGATGCAGAATCAAATCAAGACCTGTGCCCAGTCCATCTCCTAGGTATACAAACCTCCTCCTCCCCTTTCAGTCCCTCCTTGCAAAAGGAAAAAAAAAAAAAAAAAAAATTAAGCAAAGAAGCATATATGCCAGGTCCCGGTCAGGGAACCTCAAGCAAAGACACCTCCCTGCCTATCCCCTTGAGAGAGGCACTGATGTTCGGAGACCCATAGAGAAAGCAGCTCTCTGGGTGCGTGGGGTGGCTGCTTTGGGGGTTTTTCTGGCAGGAGCAGCCCACCACTGAGCCACGGCAGCCACCTGCTGGTACCTGCTTGCCCACATCCCTGCCTCCTCAGGCATCTCTGGCTGCCTAATCCACCCGCAGCACCCATGCCTGCCCTGCCTGCACCATCTGGACCCGCACCGCCAGCATCACCCGCATGGGCCAGGATGCTCATGGCAAAGGTCTTGCTGCCGTGTCTGTCCCCTGGGACGGCGCTGCCCCTGTCCTCCAGTGAACCCCCAGCCGTTCCCAGAGGCTGGGGGTGCTGGGGAGCAGGGTGATGGGACACCAGGGGAACACCTGGCTGCCTGAATGTAGGGAGTTTCTATTTTATTTCATTTGTAAAGTGTATTATTTAAAGCTAGCTCTGGCAGGCAGATGTCCAAGAACAGATGTTGACCTGCTGAGAGTGAGCCAGGATGCTGGTGCTTGCCCCCATCTCCCCACCAGAGCCCCCCATCTCGCCACCAGAGCCACCCCATCCCTCCCAAGCACCCACAGAGGACGGGTGCTAGCGAGGAGCCCACCCCATCTTCCCAACCACCAAAGCAAGTCAGACACATGTGCGGTGGTCAGAAGATGTGTCCAACCTACTGTCCTGCTCCAGCTTTACTTTAGGTCAAAGCAAACCTTATTTTGACTCCAGATAATTTTTATTTTTTTTTTTTTTTTTTTTTGGAAAGATGATGATCTAAGATCTGCCACTTTTCATTACATTTTTCCAGGGATTGCTGAATGCTTTCTTCTTTCTCTGTCCCCAGTGGTGGGCCAAGGTGCTGCGCCAGATTTTGGGGTCAAAACACAACCCTTGCGCCCCCCCACCAGAAAGCACCACCCTGACAGCAGCTGGAAGGATGTTTCTCAGGACTGAGCAAGCCAAGGCTCTGGCATCCTCCTGCCATGGATGAGTGAGGGTTTCAGAGCCTCCTCTGAGCTTGCACACGATTTTTTCCCCTGCACAGCTCCCGTGCCTGCCTGCCCTGGGACCAGCAACCCATCCCCACGGGGTTATTCCTCAGCACAGCAAATCCTCATGAGTCAGTACAGATGAACGGCAGGCGGATAAAGGCTTTATTTATTAAAATAATAATTCTTTTTTTCTTTGTGAGGCAGAAAACCTACTAGGCTGGATGTGATGTGACACAGGTAACCAAGTCCTAGGGCTGCATCCAATCACACATATCAGTAACACTGACAAAATACGCTGAATATTTTCCTTTGTGGCTCCAAGGGTTCAGGGGTGAAGCGGTCTCTGCTCCACAGCCCTGTCGGATGCTGCATCCAGGTCGTGCTCCTCCAGGTC
The DNA here is from genome assembly GCA_018403395.1 of Gorsachius goisagi. Taxonomy (NCBI): domain Eukaryota; kingdom Metazoa; phylum Chordata; class Aves; order Pelecaniformes; family Ardeidae; genus Gorsachius; species Gorsachius goisagi. The sequence continues at coordinate 6,410 of BOSO01028254.1, forward strand.
CCGGGTGAGGTCTACAAACACCTGCAACGTGCCACAGCAGGGACAACTCCGTTATTGCCAAGGACTGACAGTATTTACGCTGGTCACAGGGTATTTCTTCTTTTTATAGAGGCAGTTTCTAACCTGTAACTTCTACATCAACATACCTGTTGCAAAGTGTGCAGTGACAAGCTGTACTCCTCGAGCCTGAAATTCTGTTTAGCTGTGGAGGGATGGAAAAGTCATCCTTAAAAACCAAAGCCATACGAGCAACTTGAAAGCCATCTTCATGCTTAATGGATTGTTTCCTTTTACCTGCTTCTAGCTTGGAGAAAGACTGAGACAGAGGTAGTGCATCTTCCATTGGTATCTTGTAGATGAGCAAAGAAGCAGTCCTGAAAAAGTAATGAAAAAAAAATGAATTTATCATTTTGTGACTCAGCACCAAGGTTTAGGGGTGCTTATAGGGTTCCTGTGCCCCCAGGTAAATTATTGGGCAAGGTCAGGAGGAACAACAGAGGGTCCCAGTGACCTTTCTTGTCGAGCTGCGTGTGGGAAGAGGCGCAGGATTTCGTTGTGGAGAGCATCGCTTTGCCCCGTGTCCGTCATTTTGACTTCCAGGTGGTAACTTGTGCCAAACTTATTTTTCAGATCCTCAAGGGAACCGATGTACCTGCAGAGGAGGGAAAAGAGTGCTCAAGTCATCATAAGCAGCAAACAAAGCAATTACTGGGTATGAGCAGCAGATGTACGCCCTCTTGTTCATCATCTGTTTGTGCTGTGCTGCTGAAACTACCTACCTCCTCACTAAACTATGTTTGTTACACCCTTGGGACAAACCAAGCCAACATCTTCTATTAGATGAAGAACAAAAAAGAAAACAACAAAACCCAAAACAAACAGAAGAAAAAAAAAAACGAGACTAAAAATCAGGTGGCATCCCACCAAGCGATGCAACCCTGGCACCCACCGTAGCTGCCCCGACACCAGGACGGCCACCCGGTCGCACATCGCCGCCGCCTCCTCCAGGTACTGCGTGCTGAGGATGGCTGCCCGCTCCCTGCCTTTCGTGGCCGTCTGAATCACTTTCCTGGGAACAGAGAGATGGCTCTTACTTCCCAGGAAGAGCCAAAGAAAACCTCCTGGTTTATGTCTCCCTCCCCAAAAAACCAACTGAAATGATAAAATTATAAAAAAGTGGATGGCTATTCAAAAGACTTCAGTTATCCTGCTTAGAGATGGCATGCAGGCGCCAATGTTGTGTTGCAATTTGTCATGTCCCTCCAGATTTTACACTTTCGGTGTACACGGTTGATGAGAAGCAAGAAGCACTAGGGCTGAGGGATGAAAAGGAAGAACTACCTATACATTTTTTTTTTCACATGCTCTGAGGAAAACAGGAATTTTTGTCTTTTGTACCAAATGCATGGGTTCAGCCAGATTCTGATTACATTTTTGGTGTGTATTCCATTAAGATTAAATCTGATGGTTAGCAAGGACTCACTGTCTGCTAAGTAAGGGGTTTAGTGAGTGGCACCCAATCCCCTGAGCATTAGGAAAAAGGGAGAATACAGATGTGCTCTGCCACCGGGGCAGAACCTCTTGGCTTGCCCAGTGGCTACTACAGTTGCGAGGGTAAGGCCCACCCCTGTTTAACCTGTTAGACCCTTCTCAGTTCTGCTAAAACGGGGCTGCTCACCACATACAGCGCTGCCCCGTCACGTCCATGCCCACCGAGGGCTCATCCCAGAGCATTACCGTCGGATCGCCCAGGACGCTCAGCGCGAAACACAGCTGGAAATGGGAAAGACGTCGAGGTCAGGTCAGCTTTTACCTCACCTACAAAACCCCAAGTTGCCCTGCTACATTTTAATCCCTGTGAGTCTTTTAGAAGCTGAAGCTCTTGATTCCAAAAAGCAGGAGGAACAAGAATCCAAAGAAACCCCAAACAACCCACCCCAGCTGTTCTTGGTTAACATTTTAATCTCCCCAAATCAGCTTTCCCCCAAACTCCCAAGCCTGCCAAAGATCCGAAAGTGGGTTTCCATCCCACTTACTGGCAGAGGCACACGGCGGGGCATAAAGAGGCGATTACCGTGTAAATCCAATTTGTGGTTCGCATTTATTAAACACACAATGCGGGAGAGCGGGGAGGGAGGAGAGGAGGGATCCTGCCAGGCTGGATGCAAAAGCTATTGATGAAAACAAATCAGGCCAGGAACCCACTTCTGTCTTTGAAACCATAAGGATCTTCCATGAGCACACGGAATTTCCAGAAATTTTTATTCAACTAAAATTTTAGGCTTTGCTCCCAGAAGAAAATTTCTACTTTGTGAAACAAAATAATAAAACTTTTACAACATCGAGGACTACATTCTGCTTTCACTGACACCAGGACGAGGAGGATCCCAAGGCATCCTCGAGCTTGGAGGAAGGTTTTCTGTGCACCAAGTTCAAGGAAGAAAGAGCAGGATTTGCTGAAGTAGCAGATACAAATCTAACACGTACCTTTCTGGCTTCTCCAGCAGATAACCTCCTAGCTGGGGTCTTTAAATGCTTCTGGAGATCCAAGGCTTTTGCTGTGCTGTGGGGAATGGAAAGGAAAAATACTGAAATGACCATCTCTGCTAACACCGTGGCCAGGGGTGCTGAGGAACTGGAGGCTGACATACTGGGTTTGGCTGATGTGCATCATCTTGGGTTACTTGGTGATTTTATTCCTAACTCAGATGGCAAATTAAGGAATTTTTGCGGGAACTCAAGACAGTAAGCACTACTAATGAGAGAAGCCAGTTACCAATGTAACTCGCCACGAACTGGTGCAAGTTTAAATGTTTTAAGAAGTTTTCTAGATGAACTAAGATGAAAATCTTCATAGGCAAGGCATTGAGAACAGTGTAAAATAGAAGATCTCATCAGGAGGAGATCCTGTTTCTCCAAGGTGAAGGTGCCATCTCTTATTTGCACTGGCCAGGTTTGTTAGCAGAAAAACCTTTCCCTGTCCTATACCTCCGGGGAGAGAAAGAACGGAAATCTGAAATCATTTGGCGTCGTACCGGCTGATGATAACCGCTGCATCTTCTTTCCTCATCCCTCTGATGGCAGTGTACACCTCCAGATGCTGGTGCACCGTGAGGTCTGGCCAGAGCGGGTCCTGCTGCGGGCAGCAGCCCAGGCTGCCCTGCCCCGGGGAGACGGTGGCTGCATCCCAGCCCTTGAGCAGCACCTGCACAAACACAACCCCTCCCCGGCTGTAGTGGGTTATCCTGGCCGAATCAACGACCCTCTCGGAAATGCGGTAATATTTTCTTTCTCCTGTGTTGTGAGGAACCTCATTAGCACATGGGAGAGGAAGCCCAGCATCACTGGAGTCATCATCTCCATCTACCATGGCTTCTGCTCACCCGAATCCACAGTTGTGGATGTTTTGTTTTCAGAAAACCAAACAGTATTTACTACCGTAAAACTTCGGGTAATAGTACGTTGGTACTATAAGACTATCTTTTCCTAGCAATACTTCTCCATTTCAAACATTCTGTCCCAAATCTGTAACAGCAATGGTATTTCCCTTCCCCCAGCACATGTCATTAATCATCCTGCTCATAATTAAGTAATGGATTGTTATTAGCCCAACCCTGTTCACATTCGTTTTCAATTTCCTGGTTTTGCAAGGCTGTTTATGAAGCGTGGGTTTGGGTTTTTTTTGGTTTTTTTTTTTTCTTTTTTAAAAAGTCAACATTTCCTATAAGGCTTGTGAAATTTCACAATGGCTTTCAAATGCACACCGAAGGTGGTGTGCACCTCAAACCCTTAAATCTGTAGCATTAATTTTGATGAAAACTAGAATAATGCTTTGAGTAAATCAACACTTTCTTCATACTTCTGTAAATATCCAGGGTTGCATGTTCATAAAATCCCTGACTTAGGGGCTGTGTTACCAGCTTGCCTCATCACAGCCTTCATTTATAAAGGCATCAAGATCAACCCCCATACGCTCCCCAAACGAATCACTTACCTCCCCGGCAGTCACCGCTATGTCTCCAGAAATCATGTTTATAGTTGTGCTTTTTCCAGCTCCGTTGGGTCCTAACAGACCCAACACTTCTCCTGGAACAAATATGCAAGAACTGTTAATAATAATTATTGTTAATAAGACCTTCCCTGGGTGCTAGGCAGTATCTAAAAGTACAGTAGGAGAAAGGGTTGTGCATTAACTTATACAAATAAATTAAAACCATGAACTCGGGAGCACAGGTGCATTGGGTCTGGTTGCACACAAGAAAGTTCTATCAAAAATATGGTCTCCAAACGTGACCTTTACATGAGATGGCAGTCATTTATAGGGGGTGCAGCAAAATACTTGAACCTTTTTTAACACTAAAAGAGAGGTTCTTGACAGCAACTTTCTTCTTTTTCTTAAAGATGGAACTGGCGTTCTTGTCTTGATACTCCTTGCGCAAACTGTTGACAACGATAACCAACTCCTGTGAAGAGATGACGTGGAAAGTAAAAAACTCTCCTCCTGTCCCATGAGACAGCTCGCCTGTTCTTCCCATTAAGCATGACTCTTTACAGAGAAAATGTCTAAATTAAAAATCCAGGAAATAGAGTAACAGGAAAAAAAAAAAAGAGGGAAAAAAGCAGAATTGGAATAAAAATTTAGTGCCAGCTAAACTCCCTCCATTGTCAGGGGGAATGTGGGCTGGATGGCAAGATGTGCATTTGGACATCAGGAGATCAGTAAATAATAAGTGCATGAGTTAAGAAAGCAGAGACAGACCCGAGAATGGAGAATGAAAAAGCAAATAAGCGGGAAGGTGGGTTTCACCTCCTCCTGTTGCGGGGAGGCCAGCGCGCTCCGCACCCTCTCCCTCTCCGCCTGGACTTCGGGGGACTCCTCCCCAGGGTGCTCCCTGTTCTGGCGGGTGGCCGCTCTCCTCTGCTGGATCCTACAGGGGAGGAGGAGGAGAGATGGTGTCATTGGGAATCACTTCCAGAAGGGCTCGGGTTTACAAGTTTGTTCCCAGGGCAGCGCCAATGCAGCGCCCCACAAAATTTGTTTGCATTCAGGGAGCTGTTCCACAGGGAGTATTTGCTCAAATATTTATTCACGGGGGGGAAAAAAAAAAAAAAAATCCCACTGGCATGCATGAGAAAAATAAAGACCAACTTTAGCGTTTCTTTCATCACTAAGTATTGACTGGTCCCCTGCTTCACACATGGCAATGATCCATTCAAGGAGAATTAAAATACATGGGGCAGGTTTTCAAAGCTATTTGGGCATCTAACTCCTAGCCGAGTCACATTTGTTGATGCCTGACCATTTAATAATTTTTACAAGTCCTCTCCCACGTGAATCGGGTGGTCAGTCGCGTGCTGTTGGGGACCGATAAGCAGAGGGCAGGCAGCAGATGGCCCCATCCTGACGAAGCTTTAGGGTAAGTCTCCAGCCTGCAGAGAGCAATACTGACACATTTGAAATGGAGTTTAAATGTTGGGTTTAAATTTGTAACTACTAATTTAGCCAGCTGTAGTGAAATGTCCTGAAACCTCAGCTGTGGAGCTTAATAAAAAACAGCTTAAAATCACATTTTTCATTCTCTCTAGGACATCGTAGTTCAATTGACCTTCTATTGCAACACACTGGGTGGGAATTTGCCTTGGGACACATTCAGGGAAACTCCAGTAAGTAAAGTCGGAAACTGTAATGACCCAAAGGAATAAAAATAATAATAATAATAATAATAAAAAAAAAATCTCCCTTGTTCTCAATTTTTTCCCCCTCCAGATAAACTGGTTAAAACTAAAAATATAGGCTTTACCCACACTTTGCAAAATGTTTTTAAGTTCACTCCTGCTGCCAGGGGTGAGCCAGCAGGGTCTTGCCTCTCTATGCAACACTGAGCCCACCCTGCAGGCTGGGGTAACTGGGGCTCGCGAGGCACCCTGGCACCCAGCTGCTGGGACACACCTGAAGACGGGGTCATCTCTCGTAACTGCTTTTCCATATCTCATCTCCAAACAGCGCAGGAGAAATGCAAAAATCGCACAATGGATGTAAGGCTGAAAAGAAATCATGAATTAGGTTCGGATGGAGACAAAGTAACACCAGGCTCAATTAAATTTAATTATAAGGGGATGCAGGGACCTATCTCATTTACTTCAGCTATTGAAAAGGTCCAAAAGGGGAAAAAGTTAAACTGAGGCTTTGCATACATTTCCATCTCATATGCAGATCATTTGCAAAAGCCTTTGACCTGCAGTTTTAGCTCAGATAATCTTCACCCCAACAGGCATCCTACAGGAGCAGAGATCGCATCTCTCTTTTGTAGCAGCAGCCTTAGACCGATGAGTTGATTATTAATATCTCTGCCTTATACATGAGCTCCACATAAGTTCCCCCCCTTTTCCCACATATGGTACAGCATCCAGGGGTCACATGAGACACAAGCCCGTGATTCCTTGGATGTACCTCCCCTGCCAACATTTAATGTGAAACGTTATCCGCATAACCCGCACTTTATTTATGGGGAGAGTTATACAAGCCCAGTGCAATTCCATCGCATTAGAACAGTCACCCTTTCCAAAACAACCGGCATTGAATTGCTCCTTACTGCAAAGATAGCTACGAAGATGTGATTCCATGACTCAAGAAGACCGATGCTGTGAAAAAATGAGAAACGCTACAAGAAAAAAAAAAAAAAAAAAAAGAATCAGTCGCTCAGAAACATTCCTTGGCATGGTGTGCCTAAGCGCAGGGTCGGAGCAAGTGTGGGATGTAGGGATGCTTAGCTTTTCTGCAGGATGGGGTTAAGCAGCTTTGATCTGTACTTATTTTTGGGGGTTCATACTGCCTCAGAGAGCTGTGGCTTTCTTGGCTACAGCTAATTCAGAGGTGCCTCAAATCAGCCAGGTTAGATCAACCTTTTCCATCATTGCTTCTCTTTTCCCAGTCCTTTCATCTCCTTCTGTCAGCTCACTGCATCCCTCCAGGTTTCCCACTCCACCACCTTCCCCACCCATGCTTCCCTGGCTGCCAAAACACACTCATTGTAGCAGCTTTTTGTAACCAAACAAACCAAAAATATCCCCATCAAACAAAGGATTAACAAGTCAAATCTTGGAACCATAGAATCATTTAGGTTGGAAAAGACCATTAAGATCATCGAGTTCAACTGTAAACCTTAACACTGCCAAGTCCACCACTAAACCATGTTCCTATCACTACATCTACACACCTTTTAAATACCTCCAAGGATGGAGACTCAACCGCATCCCTGGACAGCCCCTTCCAGTGCCTGACAGCCCTTTCGGTGAAGAAGTCTTTCCTAATGTTCAACCTAAACCTTCCCTGGTGCAACTTGAGGCCGTTTCCCCTCATCCCATTGCCCGTTCCCTAGAAGCAGGGCCTGGCTCCCCCCTCCTCTCAGGCAGTTGTAGGGAGCGATGAGGGCTCCCCTCAGCCTCCTCTTCTCCAGGCTGAACACCCCCAGATCCCCCAGCTGCTCCCCCGCAGCCTGGGGCTCCAGACCCCTCCCCAGCTTCGTTGCCCTTCTCTGGACACACTCCTCCAGCATCTTGGTCCCTTCTCTCACTCCCCAGTCTGGACCTTTTCTTCTCCTGCTGCCTTTTCTCTGTCCTTTTGACAGTTGGCACTTTGAGACAGGGAATTTGGAAAGCACCTCTTGCTTTTCCAGTTTGCACCATTAGGACCATTTTTTAATTTTGTACGACATGTTTACTTACTGGTGTAGAGAACATCAACCAGCCCAGCAGTGGAAACACGGGAATCAAAGTAGAGAAGGTCAAGTAAAGCGCATTGTGTAGGTCACTGATCGTATAGAGAATGAAATTCACCTGGAATAAAGCAGAAAAAGTATTCCCAATATTAATGCATTGTTTCTAAAAAATAGGCGATTTGTCACTGATTTGGGTTATTCTGCTGGGTATCAGTATATCTGAAGTGAAGCCTCAAGTGGTGAGATGTATAAATCAAACACTTTGGAGTGAAGAGTCACTTCACTTACCAGAATGAAGAAGAAAGACCAAATGTAACGATTGCTTCGTCCCGTGCGAAATTTAAAGGCGATTAAATAGACGAGGAGGACAAGAGATGCTCCATAACCAATGAGGCAAATGATCTAGAGAGAGAAACCAATGTCAGTGACTAGGAGATGGATGTGGGTATATGAAAACCGGCCCAGAGCAGCCCGTTTCAGTTAAAGTATTTAATGCCAAAACTCACTGCAAAATGAGGGAGGGGGATTTGTGTCTGCCCGTTTTCCCGCACACAAAGAGCTCACCAGGGACAGCAAGCTGCTGGCCTGCAAGGGGCAGGTGCGGTTTAAGAGTAGTATGACCCCGAACATGAGGCACACCAGGGTCCAGAAAAGAGGGATGTCCACCAGCGCCTGCCCGCACCAGTACGCTGAAGGGAAGAGCCCTGCGAGCCGCAGCTGGGCACGAGCCTGGAGCTGCCAAAGCAAATGGGAAAAGGCAGGTGGTTCAGCAGAGCCCAAAACATTGTTCTTGCTCCTCCTCCATTACCCTCACTCCCCTCACTCCTCCCCTTCCTTGGCTGAGCCTTCCTCTCCCTTCCAAGCATTTTCAATTATTTCTTAGACATTTCTTAAACAATTATTGTTTTTTAAAACCACATCATTCTTAAAAGTTAAAAAAAAAAAAATCCTCATGACACCCAAATCTTTATTAACACCCAAATTATTCTGAGACCAAGCTGATTCCCTGAGATGCAGGGAAACATGCTTTGGTACAACATTGTGTTTGTGTGGCTGTATTTCTTCTCGCATCCTACCCAGAAATGCTGGCCAGCCCACCGGCACACGAACTGCTCTCCAGAGCCATGGCATGTGCATTCACTTTTGGTGCAAGACCACCTTCAGTGCATGCTTTTTACCTTGTAATCCTCCATGCTGCTCACTGCAAAGTGAGGTGGCAAGCCAGCAGCCAAAATCAGCATGTAGCTGAGGCAGATGAAAAAAATATCATTCCTTACTTCTGGGCTTCGTATCTACGGAAGAGAAATTCAGAAGTCATCAATAAATCAAGAGCTGCCCAGGGAAAACCTGGCTAGCTCAACGCTCATAGGATGGTTGAACACACAAGTGAGCAATAACACTAATGGTAAGTCATTTGTGTTTCAGAACACAAACCAAGGCATTAAAAAAAAAATAAATCTTTTAGCATCTTGAAAGTTTGCAAAAGGTATTGGAATTACTTTTTGCAATATTACTTATTATAGTTGTTGAGGATAGAGACCAACTTTGTGATGCTGATTCTTGCCGAACGGCTGCTGAAGAAAGGTGGGGCTTGCAGGTATTACTGTGTCATTCCTACCATACTGCCACATAGCCCAAGCTTAAATGTCTTATGGCATTGGAACCCTACACAGCTCTTAAAATTCTCATTAAATAGCCCCAGTATTGGCTGCTGAGCAATGTCCCCCAGGAACCGGCCAGCGGTTGGACCGCTGACCCAACCCTTGGAGGCTGCTCATCCAACCAGGTTTCCAACCCATCCAGTCTTTATCACTTCAGCATGGCTATTTCAATTCATTTTCACCAAGAAAGGCAGGACACTCACACTGTAAAAGGGCTCACTCCAAACGCGGATGCGTGCGGTGGAATTGAAGAGCCTTAGGAAGGTGTTGCTGAGGATATTCACAAGCATGGGGAAACAGTTGATGGGTTCTGCGCTGCACATGACCGTGAATCGGTAGCTCTGAAGACGAAAGAGCAAAAAACGTGACCTTCGTGCCTGCGAGAAGCGCGAGGAAGAGCTGACCGCAACGCGGGGCTTAGAGAAAAGCAACGACAAAGGCAGTCAGAGAGTTCTATTGGTGGGACTGCAGAGACCTGGGCACGTGCTAACAGGTACCATGAGCAAAATGGTTGGTAAAGACAAGAAGTTCTGGAGAAAAGCACAAAAGGCTTTTAATTATACTTTCCTCTAAAGATCACTGTAAAGAAGCATACAGTGGAAAGAACCAAATATAACCCTGATCTCCCACAAACAGGACTACCAAGATCATTTAATATGTCAAATAAATATTCTCTTTCGCTGGTGCGTGTATTTCACTGTGCCTCATTCAAACACATTTCAGAAAATCCTGTTGACATACAAGATAAAAGAAGAAGAAACAAACAAACAAAAAAATCAGGCACCTTGCCTTCCAGGGATATTTTTATAGCTCCATTATGTAGTGGAATGCTTGTGATGTTTTTCTCAAGAGTCATTTCTGGGATTATGTTTTGAGCCTTCAAAGCAGAAATAAAATCTTCAATTTCTGATCCTGAAATCAAGTCAAGAACAGAAATTAGAATAATTACTTTTTTTTTCCTTTAAATAAAAAGTTTCTTATCGACAAGTTCCCATTTGCAAAGCAGAGATATGTTAAAAAAAATTCATCCAGAATCTAATCAAACTTATATTTTCTCTATTTTTTTTCTATTTTATTTGAAACTGCTTAAACACAATATATTGTTTCCACAGTTTAATGTTGTTTTTTTTTTTTTAATTTTCCTGGTTCATTATTCTTCTAAATACCAGCTACTCCATTATCACCACCAAAATTGGATTTGCTTTTGTTCAAAAGAAAACACTTCCCAAAGCCACAAATATATAAAGGAACGTACAGAAAGAGTAAGGCAAGGTTGGTCTATCAACTCTAAGAGGACTCAGAGCGGTGCAGAAAGCGAATCAACATCACATGTTCTTCTTCACCTGTGTCATTGAAGATGAGAAGATTTGACGACTTATTTTGAATTTTCTCTTCAGTGGGAAGAAAATATGAGCTAGCTGTGATTTCCCAGTTGTTGGAGCTGTCCCACAGTTGAAATACAATGAAAATCATAAGCATTGGAAGGATAAATATTCCAAAGAAGAGCAATCTAGATGGAAAAACAGACCATAAGTGGGTCCAGGGGAACTCCACCTTTAACTAATTGTGTGATTTATGTTGAGAAAGGCAAGGGGAAATTTAAAACTTAAGCAATTCAGAGCTGTACCAGTAAATTCTAACTGTCCTTATTACTGCAGCTTTTAAACATTTCCCACCTAATTCTTAATTTCCAAACATCTCCACCAGTATTTAAGCCTTCTCTCAGACACTCAAGGGAATGATGGAATCCTTTGGAAAGCACCAAGCCAGCGTGAGGGCTGCAGAGTAGGCGAGAGCTCCCATACTTACATGGACCGGAGAAGTTTTCCTTCGCGCTTTAGTTTTAAGAAGCGAACTCTCATCACAGCACACACTTGCTGCCTCCAGAGTGCCATCCCACTCGCTGCCACGCTCCCTTGTTCAGAAAGCACCAGGAGACTTTGGTCCCTCTCGTTGAGGTCTCCATCTTCTGCGTGTTCACCATGAGAAATACCATTATCCACAAAGAGCATTCAAAGGACGCATTTTAATCACAAACAAGCAACAAGGATCTTCTGTTCTCAATAGAGGACCACTTTCATTTTTAGCCAGAAAAGAAATAAAGGCAGAGAAAAGTTTATCCAGAATATAAGTTACATTGGTGAATTCAGACTGGCTGAACCTGGGCTCATATGGCAACACATCCAACATATTCACTGGCCTTGTAAAATCCCTTCTGGCTAGTTTATCTCTTCCCACCTCGTCTGGGCAGTATATTCTTCAAAAGCAAACACCCTTCTGACATCAGTCTTAATTCATGTGCTTAAAAGCCTGTGGTAAGTCAAGACTGAGCCATCTAGGCTTCTTCAAGCAGATATCCTTCACTACAGGAAAGCTGAATACAACTGCAACTCTTGACCTACCAAAACCTACCAAAATTCACGTTTACCAGAAACTCATTAGGTATTCAATTAGAACATATATATATATATATATATATATATATATATATATAAAAACCTTAATTGTGCCACGCTTGCAAACGGCAGTCAATGTTTTACCTTCTTGACCAACGGCTTCCTTGCCCTCCAGCTTCAGGAAAACGTCTTCCAGAGTTGTCCTGCTAACCTCATAATTAACGACCCCTTGCAAAAGGCTGCTCTCGAGATGGCTGAACAGATCTGCACGATAGAAACCAAGGCTAGTGTTGAGTCAAAACTCAGGCTGGCATGATTAACGCTGTACTTTCTAGCATTCACCTCCTTAATTCCTGTCATTTAAAAAGCCACAGCAAAATTATTGTGCTTTTCAGAGATAAGCAGAAAATTCAGATTGCTTGATTAGCATGGGCCTTCCTGGGGGGAGAAATCTCATCCTGAAACCAAAGAAGACTTGGTGGATTTTAGCTTGTAGACTCGTTGGTGGATTTTCTTTTGTTCATCTGCAGTACTGATCTTAGCACGCCCGTTGGATGCTTTCTCTAAGGCTGATGTTTGTGCAGCTCTGGGCTTCCTGATCCCATACAGTACGCACAAGGGAATAGAGTTACTCCCTTCACGGCCACTTTGCTTTCTGCTTTTCCCACCACCTGCTTTCCCTTTACAACCCTGGCTCAACGACAGGCTTTTCTTACCTGGGAAGCTGTCCGTATTTTCCAGCGGTAGCATATAGCACAGCTCACCCCCCTTCTGTCCTTTGAGCACGGCATCGGGGATGTACTGCCTGACCAGGGATGATGTAAGCTCAGGGTCACACAGGTCATTTATGCGCACCCTGTTTGTATTAAAAAGCAATTGCTATAATATTAAATGAGAAAAAAAAATATGCATGCATCATCCGTTTAAAACACGGAGCCAGAGGTCGTTCTTCAAGCCGCAGGGAAACCTCCAAAACTGGGCAGCGTTTCAGTGGGAATTTTTCTAGAAGTCTGCAGTGCCCCTGGTTTTGCCACACTTGCAAGAAATAGTTGAGGTTAAGAATAACGATCCTGGCCAATACTGCTAAACCAAGAACACAGAAATTAAAATCTAAAGAACACCAGCTTTACATTAAAGCCGTTGTACATCACTCTGGCACCACAGAGCATGTGGAAATCACAATTCGTGTTACTCTGGTCCCCTTTTGGCTGCGAAGGAGGTTGCAAAGTCACGTTAGCTGCACGCTCAGAGCTTTCAGGATTGGGTTCCAGAGAAAAGCAGCTTGCTAGCCAAAGCAATGTATTTTTGGCAGCCTCAAAAATTTTCTAAAATGGATTGTCAGGATTTCTATTACTCTCTGTAGAAATTCTATAGGCACACAGACTCTACAAGAAAATCCATCAACTAGAAGCTTTTCGTAAAAAGAGCGATGACCAAGAAGAAAAGGATTTACCTTAAGTGATAGCCAACTCCCCATTTTCTCTTCAAGTACAGAGATGAGCCAACACACTGTAATCTCCCGTTTGAGAGAAAAGCTTTCCGATCTAAGGAGGTACAAATACAAAGGATTTAAGGGGGGATTTACAGCAGCGCAGTAGACTGACCTCACTCTGCTCCTTCTGAACTCAACAGACATTTTTATGATGAGGTTGAGAGGAGTAAAACCAGGCCAGTGCTGCAGGTTTTTTTAGTTTTTGAACGGCCTTGCTCTTAAGCACCAATGTTAATCTTTTAATTACGTATTCTTACAGACTTGTGGAAAATTTCCTACGCAGGCTGGGAGCAATACGGAAAGATATTAAGCCAAACAATATTACTAGTTTGTGTGGGTGCTGCTAGTTGTACATCCAGCTAACATGCAATTGCTTCATCCTGAAGCAGAGCACGAGCAAGGTCTTGGAAGGGTGCGTCAGTCCATTTTTTGCCTTTGCTCAGCCTGTGTTGAGTGGTCGCTATCAGACAAAACGTGTCCAGCAAGCACAGACTGCATTATGGCAGGACCCATACATCCTGCAATGGGAAACCCTTGTTTTCAAACCTTAGTCAACCACAGTGTGAATATCTGGGCTCACCAGCATGAGCATCGGCCTCCTCCATGGACTGGGTGGTGAAGAGCGTCACGCGTCCAGCCTGGCGTTCCTTCAGAAGGCTCCACACGTGGTGCCTGGAGCAGGGATCCAGCCCAGCCGTCGGCTCATCTAAAAGCAACACCTGCAAAGGTGAACAAGATCAGACCTCCGCATGTGCAATCCAGCTTTTCCATGTTTACATCATTTCATTTCATGCTTTTGATGATCTTGCTCTCAGAATAAAACGCATCCTCAAACATCAGTCATTTTTATTGCTCTTTCTCTGCTATTATTACCCTTTTCATTTAAAATATGGTTCTCATTGACCTAGATTCCTCAATCCTTCCAGTGGCCAAGTGAATTAATACGTCACCAGGCTTGAAGTGCCAGGGGAAAATTACAAATGTCCGTGTGCCAAATCAAAATGCAAAACTATGTGCTAAAGCAGCGCGCGTTGTGTGTGTGTGTGTAAATGTGACCGGTTCCTACCTGGGGATTCCCTAAAATTGCAATTCCAAGAGACAATTTTCTTTTTTGTCCCCCACTCAGAGTATCGGCACGGATGTCCTGAAGGTCAGCGAGGTCCAACATCAAGAGAACTTTCTGCACCTTGGCAATATACAAAGACAAGAGCCAGATTTCCAAAGCATTGGTCGCATTTTGCTTCATACATGGCTACACACAATACAGGAGAGTATAACATCAAGATTTTAAAATTATCCACTTTAAATGGCTTTGCATAGAGATAAGTACTGCAAATCTCAGTTGTAACTCTTATGACATGAGGATAAGAAAGAACTGAAAAAACACTTCTACCCTAAATTAGAATCAGAGAATCATCACAGAATGTTTTGGGTTGGAAGGGACCCCTAGAGGTCATCTAGTCCAACCCCCCTGCAGGGAGCAGGGACACCGCTAACCAGATCAGGTTGCTCAGAGCCCCGTCCAACCTGGTCTTGAATGCCTCCACTGCCTCTCTGGGCAACCTGTTCCAACCCCGTTAGGGTTGTTCTCATTTCCACAGAACAAGATGTTGGTGATCATCTTTTCTAAAGAAAGCTCAAAGTGTCCAAGACGCTGTAAAACAGAGGACAGTGATTGATAAGCACCCACCAACCTCTTGCTCCACTTCCTTCTGTTGAATCCCCTTGATGTGAGCAAAAGTTCTCAGGTTTTCCTTCACCGTTAAGGTTTCAAAATGCAAATTAAACTGGGGGCAAATCCCAACCATTGCCTGGATTCCTTCCATATCCTGTACTTCAGAGACTTTGTAGTTGTATATCATTGCAGAACCTGCACACAGGAGTGAATGAAACAAATCTCATACTGTACGGTATTTCCCTGTTGTAAGGGGGAAGATGACTGTTGTGTGTTCATACCTTTGACGTTAATTCCAGCATTGTGGGTATTTCTCAAATGTTTAAAAAAAAAAAAAGGTAAAATAAATTTGTGTTGTCCAAAGCTTTAATACCATTCAAAAATATTTCAGAGCACTGAATCTCTCCCCTAAGAACTAAAACATATTTCCTATAGGTATGCAGCTCATGGAAAACATCAGGTCATCCAGATGGAGCAAGAACCATCTGTGAATGCTTGCACACATGAGCGTACCCACAAGGGACGCATCAGCCCTGAAGCTCGTGTTGAAGGAGCAAGCTGCACTGACAACAAGCCAGGCTGAATAACCAAGGGAAAACTTGTTTTTTTGCATCTTTACCCTCTTACACTTGAAAAAACCAAACAACTTCTCCTCTTCAGCATTCAGGTCCATGATCTTACCTGCTGAAGGCTTGGAAAAGCCACTGAGCACATTTAAGAGAGCAGTTTTTCCAGATCCACTGTGACCAAGTAATGCAGTGATCTGGCCTTCATATATATTTAGGGACAAACCTAGAATAGAAATAGGGTAACATTAGGAGGGAAATCTGTGAGTACCTTGCTGCCAAGCGTGGCAGAGGGCGACATTTCTTTTGAAGTGGAGGGGCAAAACCAGATCCAAAACCTTGGGTTGCATCTTTGGAAGTTAGGACTAAACTCAGTAAGGAACTTGCAGTCATGTTTTGATTGAACGGAGGGAACAAGTGTATTAACTTCAATATTGAAAGAATTTTGACTTCTGTTTTCTGTGAGGTTCATAACATTTTATTTTAGCGTGGCTCAAGAGAGAGTCCACAGAACGAGAAGAGCCCATAGGCTTTCTAATGCGTGGTATTTCAAGAGTTATTTCCAAGCAGCCCATACTTTGCTATCTCATTTCCTCATTTTTTTTTACTCAACATAAATCTTTGAGACCATATCGATATTTTCACTATCACTTGGAGTGCATTTAACAAATATCCCATGACTACGCTAGGACTGTGCCAACCACTTGCGTACCTGCGGTTGGCAGATGTGCAAGTGCTCAGAGGACACAGGTCAGCCAGTGACAGCAGACTTGGCTCTAGCCAGAGATCAAAGACAAAAGTTTCAGTTGTCCAGAAGAGGTTAGATTTTGAGAGGGAAGTTTGAGAGGTGATTTTTATAGTGGCTCACGGCTGCAAACCCCACAGCTTTTAAGGATGCTTTCTGCTGTTGCAAAAGATAATAAATAGTAATTTTCCTGGAGTGAACAGGAAGATAACAACCTGGTAGAAATTTTCCAGTGAATTACCCCAGCAGAAATAACCACTGAATAATGCATTTTAACAGTGCTGGAGGCAGGATTAAGTACATCCAGTACTTTTCAAAACAGTTCAGGTTCATATCTAGTGAAAAATTAAATGAAAATAATTCCAAAACCTCTCTTACCCATTAAAGCTTCGGTTCTCTTGTCCTTCTTCTTGTATATTTTTTTAATATTGTTTAGTCTAAAGGAAAGGTAAGCAAACCATTACTATTGAATCTCACAATTTTGGTGCGTTTCCTCTGCCTTAAAGTACCTTTGGAAACTATCGGAGGAATATTTCTCAAGTGGGACGTCAAGCTGCTCCTGCTCATTACCACTGGGGTTAGCGTAATTCCGTCTGAAGGAATGGCTTTACATAATTCATTTCTTGTACACGTAAAAGCAAAAGTCACTAACGTACTTCACTAAAAGGTGTTTAAAAGGTTTCAAAGTCCAACTCAATGAACACTTGGTGAACCAAGCGAGAGGCCGTAGGGAATGAGAAACATTTGGTTATATAATTAAAAGCGATGACCTAGCTATTATTTTAGCAGATTTATATTTGCTTTCTAGCAACAAGCAATGGGCAGCAACAGTAACGGGCCAAACTAGCCCCGTAAGGATGTAAATAACACTATCTTATACAGCATGTTCCAGCAGCAGTGTTCGTAAAGATGACGGTGAAGGGGAACAGACTCACTGCTGCGGCTCTGCAAAGGGGAAATTGCTGGGCAACAAGTCGGGCCCTGGTGCAGAAGATGCACCATGTCCAATCAATCTTCAAATACAGCTCTGGAGCAGAATGAAGCACTGAACAAATCCTCCCTTTCATGTGTTTGCCATTAACCTTATCTGTATATGTTAGGACAGCTCAGTCTCACATTTTCACCAGTGCAGTATGGCTATGCTCTCTAGAGTCAAATATAATGTGCAGCATTGTATTTTTCATGCCTACAGGGCTCCTTACCTGATTGCTTCCTTCCCATCGAAGCCTGGAGGCATCGGCTCGGTGTTACTGCTGAGGATAGGATCATGGCTGCCTTCGCCGCCAGCTTGTACCCCCACGTACCCGCTCCTGGGCTTGAACCAGTATGATGGTCTCAGGAAGAACGTAGGTGGATATGGTACTCCGTACTTGCCTAATTCAGAAACAAAGAAGGTGAAATATCAACCAAACCTGCTACGTGTCAACTCAGCTTTGATAAACGCCATGTCCAGCCATCTCTTCGTCTACAGCTGCAGAACGCAGCCTTTTGGCAGCGTAAAAGGACTGGTAAGTTCTGCAAAGTTACCCATTCATCCATATCTGTAAATGCAGATACAGAAAAGACCTCGTTGACCACCTCTTTAGCCCAGAAGTTATAGGAAAATCAGGTCAAGTCCCACAGCCTCTTTTAAACCCGGTCATTAGGGCTGCTGGAGTAGATGTAAAGGATCTTATTGCCTCACTGCAAGATTTAATGTTCCTTTTGGAGCCTGTTATTGAGGCAGGGCCAAATGAGGTAGCTACATGCACCCAGCTTCTGGGAAAAGAGGATTCTTCCCAACCATTCCCAACAGTAAATGTAGTTTTCAGTCCCTCACATGACGTGGCATGGCTCATCGCTGTTAAGATGCCATTCCACAGCCTAACCAGCTCATTACCAGGACACCTTCTTTTTTTGCTCCACGCAGACTGCAGCTTTCTCAGCTGTAGCCCACCGCTTCTTTGGCACCTTTCCCTCTCTGAGGGGAGAGGATTACAGAAGAAAAATGCAAGGAAATTTGTATTCTTTCCCTCACATTTCTACTTACCAGGCAAAACCTTATCAAAGTAGATGGCCAACAGCAAGTACAAGACACTGTCAAGGGTCAGTATGGCGTACAGATTAAAGAAAGGGTACAATTCTGGTGTAAAAGCTGGTCCATATTTTTCTAATTTTACCATCTAGGGAGGAAAAAAGCCCAAGTCAGATGCAACACTTCCTTTAGCCAGAAATACTACGTGCAAGCCACTGCTGTGTCATCATGACCATTTTCACCAGAAACCCATACCCGCTCGTGATCATGAGGCTGTTTCCAAGCAGGGCAATGCTTTATTATGACTACAAGTATCAGAAATGCTTCAGTAAGCTGAATTCAAAACCGTGCAGCAGAAGTTACTACACCAGAAGAGTGATGTGCACAGCATTTGCTGGGGCAGCACTTCAAGACCTCACAGTTCTTACAGATCTTGGTACCCACCAGACACATCCCACTGCTATGATAATTTTCCAGAGATCAAAATTTATTGTATATAGAGAACTGGAAAAATGTGTGATGCAGTTGAGAATCTAATGATATTTGTTATGAATTAGCACGTGCTTTTTGGAGTCAAGTTTTCTTTTTACAAAGCATCTAGGGCAGAGAGACATGACTTGGTCCTTAGGACAACGCAAATGATGCATGGCAGCTACTGTCATCTGGCAGAAGTTTGCTGTGGGCTGAACTTTCATGATGCGCTGGATTTATTTTTGAACATACCTTTGAGATGCCAGCTGTAAAGGCAAAAGGACTGAAGAGATTAAAAATCCATTCCAAAGACGGTGGTAGTTTTTCAAACAATGTCAAAAAGCCCAGCAATCCAAAGAAGATGTGAAGGACAAATCCCACAAAACTGACAATATTTGGCTGCTTTAACAAAGAGCTGAGCATGAAAAAGAAGTGAATCTGCAGCAGAGAAAACCAGTAATTAGCAGGATGCTTTTCTGCTGACAATTAAGGAAAAAAAAACCAACATGAAAAATGGAAGAAGCAACATTAGGGACCCAGCTGAGCTTCAGTTGTCCCCTACAGATGCACATGGCACATCACAAGGCTGGAATCATTTAACAGACAGCTCGGATATTTAGGGCAGGTCTATTGGGGCAGACAGAGAAGATCCCTGATCCCAGGGGCACACAGCATCACCCTTCCCATTTATGTTGGTGTTAGCACCTCTCTTTTAACTCTGGTTTCAAGTCAGAATCTCCAAAATACAACAGTAGTGACATATTAGCCTACAAATTATAACAATAAAACCCAGTAGAGGAGAAGTTTTTGTTGCTTTCTCATGTAGTGCCCAGCCCTAGAGTATTCTATAGTCTTTGAGTTTTAGATGTTTTCACTAGGAAAGGGAAAAACCCGTGCATCATTGAAGAACACAAAAGCAGACTTACAGATGCTATGCCGTAAAAGAAATAAAAAAAATATATTTCAAAGAAGTTGTGCTCATGGATGACTCCTCTAATCGTGATCAGCGTCAGCAGGCTTGCCATTATTGCAATGTAAACAGTGTACAGCAAGCTCCAGGATAGCCTACAAATAAAGGCACAGGGGGTTTTCCCTCTGTAGGTGACAGCACGCGCCATTACATGGCCAGTACAAGACACACTCTTTTTAATTCAAATACTTCCCAATTCCCAAATACACTTCCATTTACAGTTTCCAGACTGGAAAGGTGCAAATATCACTGCCTCACACCTACTCAAATCTCAGCAGATGCAACGATACCAGCAAAGAGCCACATGGCATCTAAGCACAGGCTCCGCAGCCAGGAACATTTATTCGTATGCTTTTCCTAATGATGTGAAACACCCATGCTCAGAAGGCTTTGGAAGCCTGTTTTGATAGATCCTATGTCCCCCCATGCTTCATCATTTGCAGCTTTCTCCAAAATTTGTTTTTTCTTCAGGGGTATTTTTTATGTTCTCTGTGTGTATCCACCCATTTCCTGGAGGCAAGCAACACCTCGACACCAAGAACCTTGCTACGTGCATCTCTGCTACATGAAGAGTGCTCTTTCTCTTTTTTGAGGGAGGAGAGCAGGGATAAGTATTAAAAAAAAAAAAAAAAAAAAAAAAAAGAGACTTACCAGAATGCCATATCTTGCAACCCCATTGCTCTCATCAATACCTTGAGCTTCTTTTTCTCTCTTGTAACCTTCACCGATAAAAAGTACATATACGGAGAGAAGCACAATATAACATAAATTATGAACCAAATATAATCCAGTTTATACACAAGTTTGATCAAGGGTGATTTCAGACGAACGCCGCTAATTGCCTTCATCTCTTCCCAGACAGAGTGGTTTGTTTTCATCTAAAGAAAAGAAATTAGCCATTAATTTGATTTTTCTATAATGAAACAGCCAACATCAGAGCAAACAGGTTTTCAAAAGCATTAAAATTATGAGTTTGTCAATAACAAGGTTACATTTATAAGCGGCAGATAACCTCAATATTTAGTATCGTTTTATATTGCCTTGTAAGAAACACTAATGCTGCCTTGAGCCACGAAAACGATCTATCATTCTTTTAACTTTTGTATCATACCACGTATTAAAAAAATTAATGATCACAAAAAAACAACAGGTTTGGTTTTTTTCTTTGGTTGGTTGTTTTTTTAAATGTACAGGTAACTCTGGGAAGAACAGAAAACTTATTTGCCATCATGATCATACTTCTACAACTGCTGCATCAATGCTGGACTGGACCGATAGGAAACCTGCATACCAGTACAAAGGGACTTCGCAGCTACTTGAGGAAAAATTGAAGCAGGTATCTGTGAGAAAGAAAAAAAAAAAAGAAAAAAAGAAGAATTTGATCTATGCATTTCCATATATGCATGTGTGTATATGCTTACGTACATGCGAGAGGTTGAAAATGTATTTGCCTTAAGAAAGGAACCCAAGATTTGGTTTTAGTCAGCCTTTTTTCTGGAGCAGACATTTTTCTCCAAGAATACTGTGGTATTGGGAGTTAGTGGCTTTGGCACCCTGGGTCACCCAATGTGGCACCAACCCTGTTGTCACAGCGCAGAAGAGCTGCCCATGCTCAGCTCTCCTGTTTTGGAAGGAGCTGGGGCTCAAAGTACAGCAACCATGAGCGTGCCCGATGCTGAGGGCAGGAGAGGAGCACCCCTAGGAACTCCAGAACACGCTGGAGCTGGGATCACATCTGCAAAGAGCTACTGACATGTGTAGACAGACTAAAGAGCCTCTCCATCATTTCCATTTTCCAAGACCAGTTCTTAGCAAAATACTTATTTTTTTTTTTTTGCCCATCAACCAACAAACTCACTTGATTTTTTTATCTGAAAATAAGCTTACTTTTTGGTTTGGATAGTTTACTACTTTTAGTCCGTAAATACAGGTGCACTTGGTCAAATAAGAAGTAACATGGACAAAGGCTTATGTTTTAATGTATTAACTGTATGCCCATGCACTATACGTTAGAAGTACATCAGCGCACACATGATGCTCATTTTCAGGGCATGACCTGACATGGCAAGACATAGAAGGGAGAGGGACAACAAGGACTACGGATAACGTGCATGTGTTCTTAAAATTTTTTTCCCCTGACATTTGTTTCCTTCCAAGTGAACAAAACCTCAAGTGGCATGGCAGCACAGAGGTCCATCTAAGCGTTTTTTTAATGTACAATCAAGTTCTGGGGTTTGATTTATTTTGTTACCGATGTGTTCAAAGGCATCATTTGGAGATACCACGCTGTAGCTTTGAAATCTGAGACTGTAGGAGAAGTCATCCTTAAAAACGACACCAATAATGTCATCCTCCGCAATTCCTCTTGTTTCCAGTTTTTTTTCATTTTCCACCTCTTCTATTATTACACCTGTCATTAAAAAAAAAAAAAAAAAAGAATAAAACCATGACAGCTACAACTTTGATTAGTCATCAAACAACATGAAAATGTGCACCAGCTACAATTTGTACCCTCAAAACCTGTATTGTCCCAATCCTTTTCTCCCCACACCACAGTGAAGCCTGAGGTACCCAATGTGCCAGGGTGGGCTCAGGCACTGCAGCTACAAGGATTTAAGAGCAGCGTTACCCGTCATCGCAGAATCCGAAGCCACTTTGCGCATTATTTGCCTGGTGGTGTTCGTTACGGGTGTGTACGCGAGCGTAACTCCCGTAGCGTTAAAGGCAGGATCATCTAACCGTCCGAGGAAGCCATATGGGATTTCTTGCCGCATGTGGTGGAATATCATACTTGATGATGTTTGTATTATTAAGAGACAAACCACCGATGTAATCCATTCCTAGATGAACAGAAAGAAACGTAAAGGTGAGTGACGGCACAGTGACTCGGAGGTTGGGCGGTATGGAAAGTGTCTTCAAGGACCTTTCTCATCCAGCGCCGACCTGGCTGCAGTTGGGTTCCTTTGGCCATGAATGCCTTCTTTCTGTAAATGAGGAAGAGCTATTTCACAGGTGCAGTAATTTGAACGCATGAGGAATGTTCCAAGTGAAAAACATGTTTTCTTAGTACCAGAGCCAACGAGGTCTGCTGGTAATTTTACACCAGTAATCCTGAATTGGACATTGTGTTCTTCTGGACAGTGCAGAAATGGGATCAACAACCAAAAGCAACAAACTACCTTTGTAACAAGCCCTTATTATGCCGTGATAGTGCAGTGTCACAGGCAGAAGTGTAACTGCTGACGTTTTCCAGAGAACCACAGTACCAGCTGAGGCTTCTCACATATCGCCTAGCATAAAAACAAAGCAGTGTAAAAATACTTTGTAGTGGAAATCACAACTTCCCTTTGGAAGAACCAGTACTTGCCTGAAAACTTTCTGTCTTCATCCTCCACACCAGAAGAACATTTTTCCATAGGAGAGCACGGGTTTGCTGGAATATTTTTGCCGCTCTCTTGAATATCCCCCGCATTTTCCCAGCTAGGATGAGAAAGAAAATGGTATCATTGAGAATAAAGCAGATCACTGGGAGTCAATGTATTTACTCGGGTGAACGCCGCTTCAGAGGAAGCCAATAACATGCCCAAGGTTAAGAGCTTTTCTCCATTTTACAATTTGGACAACCAAGGAGAAGTTCGAAGCAAATAGTCCAAGATCACGCAAGGGACCAGAGCGCTGGGTTGGACTCAGCTGCCTCTTCCATGTGCACAGATTCATCCTTCTTCATCCCAAAGAGGCTTTGTAGAAAGAGGCATTCAACTGGCTATAGTTTGGTTCTTCATCTACATAAAATTATCCACAGAAAAGCCAGTCTGCCCTGTACTAAAAACCTGAGAGGACTGAATGGCATATAGAAGAAAGAAGGTATCAATTCTAATTTGCTTTTTTTTAATGCAGCTATTGAAAATACTTAAACCACACATGATCTGCAGCAGCGTTGCCAAGCCCAGCTCCTGAGTGGGCTCTGGTTTACGTTGCACACATAGCTGAGCCGCAGATCCCACATTTCTTGCGGTGAATTTATGTCTCGCCTTAGACCTTCTGTTTGTTGGCAGACTGCCGCTCGTCTGCTCTAGGTATCATAACCAGACCCTGAACCATCCATGTCTTCTCCCCACATCATCCAGGGGGAACGTGGCTGCCACCCTGGAGGTCGTTAGATGCTAGAAGTAGCTTAAAA
This sequence comes from Gorsachius goisagi, assembly GCA_018403395.1. Taxonomy (NCBI): domain Eukaryota; kingdom Metazoa; phylum Chordata; class Aves; order Pelecaniformes; family Ardeidae; genus Gorsachius; species Gorsachius goisagi. The sequence continues at coordinate 30,298 of BOSO01028254.1, forward strand.
TAGATGCTGCCGACATCTCCCTTAAGCAGGTTGGTAAGAGACCAATTTGTCATGTTTTCACCCAAATGCCGATATACAGAATTATAACTCTAGTATATCTGGAGCAGGGCAGCATTAAAACACCAGTGAGCTTCTTTACATCCTCCTTAACACTGAGCAGGGAGCATTTATTGGGGGATATGTTTATGGGGAATATTTATTTCAGCTCCAACTTCTATCGTGTGGCCAAGCAGCAAATATCCTGTGCAAGAACAAGAGCAGTTCCAGAGTGACTGGTTTCACAACCTTCCCAGAAGGAGAGCAGGGGAGGGAACCTCGGAACATGTTTTTGTATTTTAATCCTTTAAAATGGCTGAAACAAAAAAAAAAAAAAAAAAAAAAAAAAAAAATCAAAGCAACCTCAAACGCATTGTGCTCTTCTCCCCTTGGACATCGTTTCCTGATTTCGCGGATTGGGCAGCTGGAGTTAATAAACGGTTCTGCTACTCTGTTCCCTTCATTGTTTGTTTTTGGAAGAATTAAATATTTGCGTACTCCAGGGGCAATGGATCCAAAATCCTTGTTTACCCTTCGACTGTTAGCACAGGGGATATCTCCTCGGTGCTCTGCTTTCCCTGCCTGAAACTTTCTCCCATGCTTCCCCATCACAGCCTACAATGGAGGTTAAAGGCAATTAGGGAGGGATTTCTAGGAAGCGTGACTTTTTTTGCCCAGGTCTGGACTTCGGTCGTTGTGAAGTGCAAGCAGCAGCCCAGCCTGAGATGTTGGGATGGGAAACAAAGGTTCACACTGGACTATTTGGATAACATGGTCTTGTAAAAAATGGCACTGAATCTCCACAGTGGTAACAAACGCTTCCTTAAAAAGAGTGATGGAGCAAATCTAAAACTTTTTCTAAAATTCCAACTAATTTTCTACCAGTTTTCATCTTATTTTTGCCTTTGGAGCAAGAAGCAAATAACCCCGGAAGCTGAAACACGAACCTCGAAAGTTAAACAAACGATGCTGTCTACAAATGCTGCGTGAGCTTCATCAGGAAGAATTTCAATTTAAATTAGATATCAGAAGGCACAAAACGTATGCAGGAGAGATGCCTCTACAAGACCTGACATTCAAACCTGCAGGTTCAGAAGACAAAAACAAACATCTGAAATGTGTTTGAAGGCAACGGTGGCTGAGAAGCCTTAAACCAGTAAAAGCATCATTTGTAAAACTGGGTGTCTCTGGAAGCATTTCCCTTCCTCGCTCAGTAAATGCACCCCAACGTCTTGCTCTCCAGGAACACACTTGTCAGGCACTACAGTAACTTTTACTGGGACCCTGTGTCCAGCCCTGCTATACCAAAAGTTGTCCCAGGAAGGCACATCCCATACTTCATTTATTTACCGTCTCAGGGATTTCCTATTTGGCACCTCCTCAGACTTCTCTTTGCTCTAATCAAAACTTAACAAAACATATCGTGACTAACTCCGAAAAGCACGTTGCTCTTCGGGAGTGCTGGCAGGAACCCCTCGACACCGACTACGAAGAAAGTAACGTGCGATGCATCTCGTGCTTCCCAGCGGAGCCGCCGGCTTTCCCAGCGCCAATGATTAATCCCGGCACGTGGGGAGCGCAGAGGGGAGCGTGCTCTCTCCATACCCTCCTGTTTGCCAGTTATTGCAAACACAAAAAGCTGCACCTGGCCCCTATGCAGCCCTATCTTTACCTCCTGATAAATACAAGTCACATTTGTACTGACCCCGTCCTAACACACAGGCTTTGAAACAGGAATTTTTCCTGCTCTCAGCTTGAGAAAAACAAGCCTGCCCTGTATCAAAGTTCAACCCTTCTAATTCATACAGAGAAGTGAAATTGCATTTTTAGAAGCATTTATTGGTGTTAGCATGTCTGGAGGAGGGGGAGCGCAGGGAGGGATCCTTAGCTGGGAGGACCCAGCGCTCCACCTGTGGCTCTTTGCCGAGACCCAACGCGCATCAGGGGCGAGAATCAAAATCCACGTGCACCCAGAAAAGCAGAATATTTTTTGCTCCTTTGCCTCTTAAACATTGTGATGAGAAGCTTAATGTTTGGCAGAGAACAGAGCTGGAAAGCGCAGCTCTTATGTATTCAGCATAACACTGTATTAAAATAATAAAAGGAAAAAACTAATTGCCAAACACAACCCCTGCATGAAAATGCCCTAGGTATATTTTTTCCCTTTACAAAAGAAAAACAGGAAACTCCTTACCTGGTGACGTATTTTCCATTAGAAATGGGTCTCCCTCAGCTCCGAGGTGCCTGGGCTCTTCATCTCTTTGCAGTCCTGGGGAGGCTCAACGCTGTAGCACAGCCCGATGGCCATGCCCCTCTCCAGCCTGACGTCAGAGTCCGGTCCCGCTGGTGCAAACGCTCTCAACGCTTCTGGAGCAACAACCCAACCGGGAAGCGATCCCTACAACCAGCTGGCCTAGGGCTTGCAGATATTAACGCTACCCCAGCCAGGATTTAATAGGACAAATGCATTGTCTCTGGGGGATTGCTGTGTGCCCCGAGACGGGGCGAACGCGAGCTCCCGATCGGTGGCAAAGCAACCTCGTCCCTGCCCAAGTTTCTCCGGAGGGAAAACTCCACCGCCTTCTCCCCATCTCGCTCGCAGCCCGAGCC
>BOSO01028256.1:0-11866 GCA_018403395.1 Gorsachius goisagi
CTCTGGAATGGGCTGCCCAGGGAGGTGGTGGAGTCCTCATCCCTGGAGATATTTAAAAGAAGGGTAGATGAGGTGCTTAGGGACATGGTTTAGTGGTGGAATGACAGGGTTAGGCTAAAGGTTGGACTCGATGATCTTAAAGGTCTTTTCCAACCTAAATGATTCTATGATTCTGATTCTATGACTGGACTGAGCAGTTTTGACAAGTGAACAATAAAACTTATTTGGGATTTCTATCAAAATCTTGTGAAATATTTAATTTTTCTATTTCAAAAAGCCAAAGACGCTCACAGTCTAATATCATCGTCTGAGTCTGGGGTTGTGTGCCCTGGTATGTTTTGCGATACTGATGCAGTTAAGCTATTTGCTGTGTAGACAGTTTTGTTCCTCTCAGCAGTTCTGATAACCAGGTGAAAAGTGGGATACAGATGCAATGGTTCGTTCATGGACCGAGGGGAAAAAGCGTGTTTTGTAGAAAGCACATTTTAGTGGTCCTTGATCCTGGAGTGAAGTCACAGATGTCACAGGCATTTCCTTTGTCTGTAGACTAGTCTTCCAGAGGAAGTGCCAGAGAGCGAGTCGTTTAGTGACATTTAAAGCTATGCTAGACAAATGGCTAGAAAATTCACTTCAGGAAATGATCCTCTATTGACAAGGGAATGAACTGTATTACATAATGGGGTAGATTCTGCTCACGCTTACTTTGGATTAACACCAGAGTTGCTGAGATAAAAATATGACCCCAAGGTCCATTTCCATCTCTCTTTCTCATGATCCGTTTTCTTGCAACAGAGCTTTAAGGTTATGAATACCACGAGTTATCTGAAAGAGAAGCTGCTAGAGACAATGAAGAAAGTTCTTATTCAAACATATAGGTCTTCACTAAAAACAGACAAGGAGAAATTACTGTCAAGCTATTTGCTTTATAATGTGCTCCATTGTCTCTCAGAAATAAAGACTCCACTTTTCCACACTCTGGCATCTGCAATTTAGCCATTACTGTATTGTACTTGTTGGAATGGCAGTTTAAGAATCTAAATTTGTTAATTTTTTTTTTATCAAGAGGAAACAAACTTTCTGTCTCTTTTTCAGTTTCTTTCTTTTATCCCAAATTGTTCCATTTCACCGTAACTCCAGTTTTTTGTTTCAGTCCCTAGAAATTACCCTATTGCTGTACTACCTATCTGAACAAGGTTATCTTGTTCTGCCATCTAGTGAATCATGTGCAGAATAACATGCTTCTTGCCAAACACCTAGGGACCTCTGAAGAGCTAGTAACCAGTGTGATTTCTTTAAAATCTTTATCTCTATACATTTGTTCATTCATAAAACCTACAAATAAAAGGTTCCATCATGTTGTAGATTAATGTATCTTTTCCCTAAACAGCTAAACCTATTATTGTAATTTACTATTTGATTTACAAGAGGTTTAACAGATTTCATCTTGTGACAGGTAGTAATTTAAGCGTTATCCACCAATGTATTACAGTAAATGGTTTGATGCAGGCACAAGTGTCTCCTTTCAGTACGTGTATTCCTGAGATGGGTGCTTGTAGATAAAGGTTCTGTTGTGCCAAGGTAATTATACTGCCAATATGATGTTTCGATATTTACCGGGCTACATTGATATTAACAAGAAAAGCTTTCTCTATTTGAGGATACAACACAAAAGCAAAAATATTTCATGCAATCAACTGAACTTCCCTTTGGGTAGTAATGCAGATTTTGGTCTCATTTGAACTAGGTGGCCACAGGTTTTACTGTGTCGCATCAGTGTGCTATACATACAACCTACTAATAAATATTTCTTAATACACTTACAGCCTCATCCAAAGCCCACTGCAGTCAATGAAAAGTGGGCTTTAAACTGGCTTTAGTCCAGGTCCTTATTCTCTAAAGAATTCTTAACTGAAAATTAAAAGACACAAGTAAAAAAAAAACAGGTGGGAGAAGGGGGGAGCAGATTTTACCCAAAGAAGTCCTTCTCTAGCACATGGTAGGATTAGATTGGAATTAAAACCCTATGAATAAGGTCATCACTCACAGAAAGCATGGTCAGCACGCAGCTTAAAGCAAATACTAACACAGTGAAATATGTAGTTTCTGTTACTATTGCAGAAACCTTCTTTAAACAAACCTTGAAAACAACACAAAGGATCTAAGAAATCACCACAGAAAAAAAAGAAAACCATACCAAAAGGACCACACATTTTCTACCTCCTAGAACTGAATTAACTTGCCCAGGAGGTACATGGTCTTGGCCAATATTAGCAATTTCATTTTCCTGTTTGTGTGGGAATTTCAGCAACACACCAGGCAATGTTTGAATGCACACACACACACAAAAGCAAACTCATCACTTCAGTCTTTCGTTATTACTATTTATTTGGACAATGGGGGAAAGTAAACAGTACTCTCAAATCAAAAGATTTGGTTACTTTAGAGCTGCATTGCCATGTTAGCATAATGCCTTTGGGGTCTGCCGTGAGCTTTTGTTCACTGATAAAATTAGTTCACTTGAAGTTGTTTTCTTCCATGAAAGAGGTTTTATAATCCAAATTAGATTTTAATTTGCTGTGAATGGCATAAAAAAGGTTTTTATCTACAGGCATATACATAAATATGTATTTCCCCAAGTCTAAAGAGACAGGACAAACACAGGGGTAAAAAAAGTACTCTTGAAAATGTACTTCTAAGCTACTTCCAGAAATATAATATCCTTTAAACTGATTGCCACAGTTCAGTGCCCTGCAAAAACATAAATGAAACCCAAAAGCAAGCATCCATTTACCCTGCAGAAAAGTGCCCTGCATTATGCCTTGCAGGCAATTCAGAAAAGCAAGTTTAATCTCAAATCACCTTCCTTGTAATTGTGCTCTTTGTAATAATGTATTATACAACCATGAGTAAAAATTACTGACTTTGTGGAACTGACAGCTGCAGTTGGTAATATACTCTTTTCCTTCTTTATTTTGAGTTTATATATTTCTCTATCCTCCTAACATGTTCATTCATAATGACATCCAAGGCAGATTCCACTGCAAATTCTTCTGCATCAAACAGTTCTGGTTCATTCAAAGCACAAATTATTCTTAGCCTGATTTCCTAAAAATATAAGGCTTCTATAATCATATTCTAGATTTACTTGTCTACTTGGCTGCCCGCTAATAAGTGCTGAAGTGCTGAAACTATTGGCCATTTCACAATTTGACAAAAAGGTAGGAATCCAAATAATGTTAATTTCTTAAAATTACATCAAAAAACAGCTGGAATGAGGAGAGAGATATTTAATGCTCTGTGGAGAAAAAGACTGCAAAAGGGATCATAGCCCGCTGTTAGATATCAGGTACTCTGACACCACACCCCAGTGGTCCCATGCAGGACATAAATCTTGAGAAACTCAAGTTTCATCAGCTCTGCAGTTCACAGGAACTGTTTTGCCTGCACTCTTGGTTGTGTTAACAACTCTTTCACGCTTCGGGCATGCCAGTTTATTCTATGGCAACACTTGGGACCCAGCTGTCTGAGCTGTGCACGGGCAGGTACAACAGCACGCTGGGGCACGCCTGCAGGCTCAGACATGGGAACCAAAATGCTGCATGCAAATACTAGCCAAGCATCTGACTCAAGTAGTAACTACTACTACTTCAGGAACAGTTACTTTTAGTAAATAGCACATGTACCAACAGAAAATCTCTCAGCACAGCGAGACAGTAACTGACAGCTGTGACTTAAGACACTTCATTTGACTCCAGGAGCCTGGTAAACGGAGCACAGTGGTATCAGATGCATGTAGGCTCTTTCCAGAAATGAATGGCTGGCTTGTTTCAAATGCAAAATGTTAAACACAGAACTTTGCAACAAAACTAAAGGAAGACTCTCCTGGACTTCCAAACCACAAGGATTTTTCCTGAAAGTTTTATTAACTGTTTCAGAGGTTAGACACCTGTATCAAAGAAACCACCTCAAACACAGGCACAGACACCTTCCAGCATGGGGGAAAACAGCATCATAATATAATATGCTGGTTTTCCGTATCTGAAGACAGACATTGATAATGGACATCCTATTCAGAGGACTTCTTGCCCTTGCCTGATCCTACTTTCATTGAAACCAAGAGCCTGGTGTTTTTACATCAGTGGAGTGATGAGATTCAATTCCAAGGGAGTGAAAGCAGCAAAGCAGGAGTGCAGCCCCTGCACCCATCAGTGAGGGACGCTGGTTTGCAGAGGCAGCATGGACAGGAGCAGAAGAGACACAGTGACTCTGCTGGGAGGAAGAGACAGAAACCATGGGCCTGTCTCACACAAACCACAAAGTCAACAGCCAGTCTGACAAAACAGGCTGGATAATCCTTTGTCTATCAATAGTAATTTTAAACATGAAATTGTATAACTTGAATTAAAAGTTTTATTATTCACTTATTTATTAATGCACTGGGGATTTGCTTTGTTTCTGTATAATTTGCTGAAAAGTCTCAGATCTGGTCAGCAATATGTATATTTTCAAGGTATGTAATTTCTAGAGTTTAGTCATTTATTTCTTCAAGTTTATGGAACTCAAGGGAAATCCTACGTTTACTGAATTCACTGAGAAAACTCCCTTATGAGGAGTATGCTTCAAACTACCAAACAAAGAAGAAAAGCATCTTGATAGGACAAATAAATCTAGCTGGAAAAGATTTTGTATATATGCACACATTTAATTTACAGGAAACCAACAAACATGGGAAAGTCTATCCTCTTCTAGAATCCTCTCATCAGGTAGAAATAAAGAAGTATTCATTTTACCATTCTCCCTTCACTTTCAGCAGATGCAGTGGTGCCAAAAACCATGTTCTCACTTTTTAAGAATATAAATTGTCTGATAATACTAGAGCAGAAACTGAAATTTAAGCTTATGTATTACAATTCATTCCCAAATTCTGGCCAGAATCCAATCTACCAAACTCTTAATCTGGAACTGAAAAAAAAGAGGGACAAAAGGAAACATGGACAGAGGGCAAGAGAGAAATGTTTGTGTTCTGTGTTCTCCAAAGTTTAACATCATGTAATGTTAGCACCATGCCAAGCTGAAATTCAGCATAAATAGTGCAACATATCAACCACTTCCTAAAAATCACAACACATTTTCTCTATTATCATATTCAAATCAAAAAGTCAAAATACATGGAGGCTATGCTTAAGGGTCCTGTCACACATTACATAAGTTCTGTTGCATACATTGTATTTTTATTGCTTTTTACTTTCTTATATTGTAGTTCTTTTGAAAAAGTTAGAAAATATTCAGTAACTTTGTAGTTGGGACCAGAATACTGTGATTACATAGGCTTACAAATTCAGTTGAAACTTCTGAGTTTGTTTTCTATCACTGTCATCATTATCAGCAACAGCAAAATACCTTCCGAAAATCCCTGATCCACACTCCCTTGTTCACACCTGTCTACTGACAATTAGCACAGAGCATATAAAACTTAGTCAGGTATTCGTGGCAGATAACACCCTGTGAGAAGCATCCCAGGTTGATTTCAGGACAACATGACATAAATCAAGGCACATACAGAGATATCAGAAATTAATATGTCTGGCATACCTGGTGATTAAAGGAAAATCAGTGCTAATCATATCATCTTTAGGATGGGGGGAACAGGGAGAAGAAAAGCATCTAAATTTTAACTGAGTACAAATGCTGGGGTCTATTTATTCCCATACATTCAGAACACAAGACTAGTCAGAGCTGATACCAATGAGCAAAAAAGGAATCTTATTCTGCACAACCCCCGTAACAAGATGGCATAACTGCAGTCCTGGTATACTTGTAAGAGAGGTGCTAGAAACCCTGCACTGACCCAGCCAAAGGCCACATAGCACAATCACTGTGGTTGTGGCCTTCAGGTAAAAGCCAGACTCATGTTGAATAAAATTTTATCCTGGGGATTCCACTGTGGTTTCATAATCTGCCCCCAAGGTGAGGGGACACTTCTAAAGGATATTTGGATGTTTTGACAGACTGTTCAGTTAAAAGAACTCTTCTGTGCAGTGCTGGAGCTGCTGTAGGTATTAAAGGTTTCTGGAAACACTCCTGTAATTTTTCTGACTTGCTGGGACCAGGAGCCTCTGCCTTGCAGAGACCAAGACACTGCTGACTAGCTGACTGGTGATACCGCGTCTCTAGAGGCAACCCACCCACTTCAGCGATTTCAGAATCAAGCTTTTACTGTCTAGGCAGTTCCAGTTCTATACTTCACATATGGGGTACTGTGTACCTTGCCTCTGGCACATTTTTGAAACTTCTTAGTGCCAAAATGTTAAAAAAAACCCAAACAAACCAAACCAATCCCAAAACAACAACAACAAAAAAGCACACAACACGCAAGAATGCCTGTACATTTTAATCCAATAAGTGGCTGAAATATTCTGCATCACCCAACAAATGCACAAGACACAGTCTGGAAGGCATCGAAGCACTGAGCTGCTGACACGGCATGTGAAGTCATTGCCACCTGAGGAGATCCTGGTGCAGACTCCCAGTAAGAAGCACAGCAGGCTCCAGTTTCATTCTGATTGCTTGTAGCAGGAACATAAATCAGAATGGTTCAAGAAAGGTGAATGAAGTCACCTGTATATCAGACCAATGTAGGAGACCACACTCAACACTTGCTCTCTTGTCCTCCCCCAGTGCTGTGAAACACTTCACAATATTGTGCTCTCAGCATGTCTCCTGGCTACACTTCTTCACAGGTAGCTGACTGCAACACAGTGTAAACTTTATCTAGGAATTTAAATAAGGAGCAACTGTATTGTAAATCCAGGGAAAAAGCATGATGGAACTGAGCCTGTAGTTCCACTAGGATTGCATTAGTTCAGTGTGTTTGCAGGTGTTTCGATGTACTATCATAGCAATGCAAAAGGAGAAGAGAATTAGGTGGGAAAGGAGTGAATTGCAAAATAATTTTTTGCAGATCAAAATATCGATACTTCAAGTCAAGGGCTTCCAGGCAGTGGCAGATTTCACCTTAGAGCAACAAAACCCAACTATCTGCATGTTTCAGGAAACCTAAACATTGGGCACTCATCGCTTTTACTTCACCAATGCATTATAACTTCTGGGTGCCCTTACTCTCCATTCCTGAAAATACAGTCTAAATCACAAGCTATCCCAGCAGCACTGCTTCCCAAGGCCTCCTGTAATAGGTTCCTAACTTCACTGCCTAGGAGGGAGGTGATTTTGCCCCCCTACTCCACTCTGGTGAGACCCCACCTGCAGTACTGCCTCCAGCTCTGGAGCCCTCAGCACAGGAAGGACATGGGCATGTTGGAGCAGGTCCAGAGGAGATGATGAAAAACATCAGAGGGCTGGAGCACCTCTCCTCTGGGGAAAGGCTGAGAGAGTGGGGGCTGTTCAGCCTGGAGAAGAAGGGGCTCCAGGGAGACCTTATTGAGGCCTTTCAGTACTTAAAAAGTGGCTTATAAGAGAGATGGGGACAGACTTTTTAGTAGGGACAGGACAAGGAGTAATAGTTTTAAACTAAAAGAGGGTGGATTCAGACCAGATATGAAGAAATTTTTAAGATGAGGGTGGTGAAACACTGGAACAAAGTTGCCCAGAGAGGCTGTAGGTCCCCCATCCCTGGAAACATTCAAGGTCAGGTTGGACGGGGCTCTGAGCAACCTGATCTAGTTGAAGCTGTCCCTGCTCACTGCAGGGGGGTCAGACTAGATGACGTCTAAAGGTCCCTTCCCATCCAAACCATTCTATGATTCTATTCCATGATTCTATGGTTCTAAGAGTGCTCCATGTGTGCTTGATTATTCTCTAATGTCTAACCTACAAAAACTATTTGAATGCTAGCAAGCAGACACAAAAAACATTCCTTTGGTTGAGACAGAGCAGGTCTAAGTGTGGGCAGAAGCAAACAGTATGAGTCTTCATAGAGTATCTATTTAATAAGAGCATGGCATAACTAGAGAAGTCGTTTGTTTCTTAAGAAACAAAAAACCCAGCTCTGTCAGAGTGGTCTTACATGGGGGGGGGAAATCATAAAGCATGCAGATGTCCACACTTTTTTTTTTTTTTTGGTCAAAAGTAAAGCTTAACAACAGAACATAACCCCTTTGACTTCACAACAAAATGAAGAAAAGCGCAGCAGAGCTCAAACTGGGGGAAGCAGACTGGTGTACATTACTGTTGAATCAAATAGCAGAGGTTTCCCCTAAAATGCAATCTACAAAGTCTCCGTTGACCCATAAAGCAGTTAGATAGGTGACTTCCTGAACCACGTTCATATTCAAAAGCTATTTTAAAAATGTTGTGAGCTCGCAACTACTACTTCAGGACAATGCCTCCTGAAGCAACAGTCACAATTCAAGACTCAGGGAGCAATTTGATCAGCAACTTGCAAGAACAATAAACAGAGAGAGAGAAGCCTGCACAGCCATGCCTCTCCATGCAGGGGAATTGATGGGGTTTAGGCTAAACCAAACAGCTGGCAACTTCTCCACTGAACTTTTGGCTTCGGGGAAACAATCAAAACCAGAGCCTCAAAACAAAACACAATGGTGCAAGTTCTGCTTTTACAAACCAACAGAAACAATTTTAATAGCACTTTTGAAGAAAGAAGAGAAGGAGCAGTCTTAAAGTTTTAAACTCCATGACATTTCTTTTTTTTTTTTTTTGCACGGCAACACCTGCTTGAAGGAGATGTTCTTTGCTAAAAAGTTTCTAAAAAGACAGCAACATTGTGCCCTTCTGATCTCATCAGTTGCAAGCCACTATCCACACTCTACATTCTTCACTGATTGTATCTTTAGCTTTGTTTTGTTTTAAACCCTTATGTTACCACATTAACTATAGCTTTAGACAGCTTCTTGGCCCAGCCTCTGAGACTTTTACAGGGTCAGGGCAAAGCAGTAGAGCTCTTTATGATTTCATGACAGACCACAAAAAACACTGCATCGCTACCCGCTGGTTCTGTTTACGCATTCTTTTAGAAAAGCGTAACAGCTCCAGTCTGCACTGCTGGCTGTGCTGCTGAAGGTGTGGCTGGTATCACCCTGCAGAGACTGTGAAACCCAACTGAGATCTCTGAAGGGGTCTTTCTCATACTAGCAGAGAGGGCTGTTGGGACTGGAACACCAGCAATACAATGCAGGATTGCAAAATAAGCATTTTGTAAACTCTTACTCTAATATTATATAATTCCAAATAAAGAACAGGGTGGTAGCCTGGATCCACCACCAGGTTTTGCACCGACTTCAAGAAGGCCAGGCTTTCACAGACAGCATTGCTTTAGGTCATCAATGTAAAAAGGTATACTATAGGTAATCAATACCATGGATGATTTAGAACAGCAGTAGATTTAGAAAATATAGTGTAACAATGTATCATGTCCTTTCTGGTCTGAAAACATGTTGCTAGGTTTGTTTATTGGAGTGACTGTACTTGCAAAGGAAGAATCATCAGAAGATTACAACATGGTCAAGCAGTGGAGCTATCAGAAATCTTCTGCACAAAGTCTAAAGATGCTTACAGGCCACACACAGCTCTTGATAAAAACAAAACAAACAGCTTTTTCTTCAAAATACAATAAAAGGTGAAAACACAGAGGTATCCTCACCCATTGTGTCTCCTGAAGTAAATATTGTCATCTGCAGATCTGGTAATTTCACTTATGATTTAAAAGATTTTTTTTTCTTTGTTAGCAGAAATTATATCAACAGCTACAGTTAGGCCCTTCTACCGCTTCCCATACTTCAATTTCATTTGCACATCAGTTTCTGAATCTGATCTTGGGCTACAAAATTTTCTGCCCTTGTTCTGTCACGTTTCCTTTATTTGTTTAAAGTATCTTATCTGTTTAAAGTATCCAGAAGAAGTTCAGTGCTTGCTGTATCATTTAGAGACTCATCCTTGTAGGCCACCAGACTGACTTGTGGTTGCACTCCTCTCATCCAGCGGTTTCATCTTTAGGGCCTGTGAATCTTGCCCTTCAGAAGCTTATCCCCCAAGCTTGAAAAAGATGGAAAGAAAAGAAACACCCTTATGGAGGAGTGTCACTTCTTTTTTAGAGCTTATTTAAAGCACAATGATTATATGCATCACCCTCAAGTCTCACTCTAGGACCAAACTACAGTTTTCAGCTCCTTTCTTCCCAACAGGATATGCATATTAATATATGATGAAGTTACTTTTATATGTGAGATCCAACAAGCAAACAGAAATTGCCTTCACAAACATTCTTCAGGAACATTAATTTTCTGGATACTTCCGCCAAATGCCTACTTTTCATGCAAGCCTCACAAAAGAACTCCATTAAATATTGTCTACAGATGTATCAGAAACTCCCCCAAACAGTAATTAATCAACTGCATGAGTCAGAGATGGAATTCTTCCAAAAAGTCCAATTTTAACTCTTACAATTCAGTCTCCCAACACTACAGAAAACCATACATGCTCTTACCTGTTTGTGAATCCTTCCTCAAAGCAGTTATTTATAGCATTCCCATGAAGAGACATAACTAGCTGAAGAAAACCTTTGATAGGCAGGCACATGAATAGTCACACAAAATACTTTGTTTTGTTGTTTGGTTTCTTTTTGTTATTATTATTTTATCTCAGCAAGACCAAGACAGCACTCCTTACTATGTAGCTCAGATATAGAATACATTTGAACTTGCAAACTACTCAGGTATGTTTAGGACCAAGACATAAAAGCCTATTAGCAGCAGGAATGGGAGACAATGACATAACATGGTGTCTTAAATATGCTTTTGTTAACAAAGTTGGAATAAGGATAACAAACATACAATGAAAGAACTTGCAAGTGAATTTGCCATGGAAAAATATCGGTCATCCAAAAGGAAAATGGGAGAACAAGGAAGTTTGGAGGACCCAGATTTACACAAAAACTTGTTGTATTGTATACCACAGCAACTAACATTGCTCAGACTCACTGTTAGTTAGACTGTTAAAAGGTAACAAAAATATGATGACCACTTTATTGTAGTCACTGCCTTCTTTGGCCTGTAAGGACAGAGTGCCAGAGGATGAGTATTTGATTTGTGCATGCCTCTGCTCTTAGAAGATGGCGAACAGGTTCTAGCATGAAAGCCAAACTGAGGCCATTACAGTGATGTAGCGTGCAGGGCACTTAACATATACTTTGATTCTAGAGAGGTTACTTTTGCAAGCAAGTCTCCATTTCACCAATAGAGATTGTAATAATTATTTTAAGTATCTGAGAAAACAGTACAGATTACTTCTGTGTACCTCACAGAAATTTGTGATTTTTCAACAAATACAATCACATAATATAATAGACAGCTGTGATAGGAATGAAATCATCCAACAGAGAGAAGAGATGCTTTATGTTGGTGACTGCAATTTTAAATGGAAGATAAACTAGCTAGTAAGTCAGTCAAATTCTGTATTTTGATTAAAGATATGTGGTAATCAAGACTCTTTTACTTTATGTTTTTTAAACGCCACACCTGTGAGAATGATTAGCTTATAACATTGTCTCTTTTTTTAACAAAAAAACCCCAAAACACAATATATACACAGTATGCCTCAGTATACAATAGATTTTTTTTTCCTTATCTTTAGGCCTGCTGAATCTTGTGTACTGGGGAGATGTACTGCGAGACCCAGTAGGTTCTCTAGGTGACCACGCATATCCCATTGTGCTGACAATTTTAATACGTTTTCAATAATTCTTCAATAATATTTGCATTTATTTTTAGCAATGATTCCTCCTCTTTTGTCTAATTCTCTGGGCCCTATGGAAAGCGTTACCAGGCATGATGTACCCTTGTGTCGTGGTTTAACCCAGCTGGCAGCTAAGCACCACGCAGCCACTCGCTCACTC
>BOSO01028258.1:0-13393 GCA_018403395.1 Gorsachius goisagi
GGGGCGTCTATTACCTGGCTTAAGAAGTTGTCCTCAATCATTGTCAGAAATGTACAATATCGGGAGGTGTGAGAGACCAGTCTCCTCTGATTCTCTGTACAGTTAATGGAGACAGTTTGGCTCCACCAGCTACTGATTCAGAGTCGAACATAATGCACTGAGATCTCCTTTGAATCAACTGATGTATCTTCATTGCCTAAAAAGAAGATTCTCAAGGCAAACCTGATGAGGCTGAAGTTGGCTCTTTTCTGTGTTGTCTTAGGAATTATAGAACAGAATTACCAGTGCACGGAAATAAAAAAAAGGGCACAAGTGAGTAAATGTATTTTATTTATTAGCAGCGTCCCTGAGATATTTCACTCTTCTACTCTTTGTATTTAAATATTATCAAGATGATACGTTTCAAAACATAATACTTCCCCCAGGAAAGTGTTGTGGCAGAACTTGCCGTAGTATTCATAATGCATCTGCCAAGGAGCGTTTATCTCTCTTCTCCCTCAGGTTGCGATGCTCCCCTTCTGAGGGGATGTCTGCTGGTCAGCGTATTTCTCATTCTTTCAGAACAAGCATTTGCATATCAAAGGCCTGATATGAGTAAACATACTTTATACTTCCATCTGTCATTCTCTTCCCATTGAGACAAAGTAAGAACAGTAGCAAGCAAGAGGTTTATTTTTGTCCTTTAATTCTATACCATTTTGTTCTGAATTATAAAGGATGCCTAGATACACTATTCTATGTATTTCTTTCTATTAAGGTCTTTTGATTGAAGCTCTCCTAAAAATAAAATCAGTACTCTTTGAAGAAATGGTACTTCTGAGAAAAAACAGAACACCTTCCTCCTTCATTTCTTAGCTCTAATATTTTCTAATACTTAAAAAGGAACCAGAAAAAATCAGTCTTCATTAATAAAACTCAACTCTAGGTGTTTTTACCTTCCTGTAAACTTAATATTCCTTAATGTTCTTTTCTAAAGCAGGTATAATTCCTTGGTATCTACTGAAAATGAGAATGGGTTTTGTTTTCATTTCTCACTACTTTTGCACTAGTTTTCAGTATACATTTTTCTTTGTGATTTCAAGGAATGAGTTTGTTCAGAAACTGGTATTAAGAATGTGTTAGAGATTGCCAGGAGAAATAAAATGTCTGTGCCCTCATGTTTATTTTGAAAGCTGAACTCATTCATTTAGGGAGCATTCAGGTGAGCATCCAGCTCACCGCTCTGTACCCAGCACAAACAACTCAGGTGCTAGCAGGGTCTCACTGGGCTGAGCAGCAGCTATGCAAGGATCCCAAGGGAACAACGGTTCCTCTAGTTATTAACTGCTTCTGTGATGGTCTCCACAGGCTCAGCAGGAAAAATACTATTGGTCCTCTGTTCTCTCCCATCTCAGCATGTGTTTCTGTGGAAGCAACACTTCTCCCCTTTAGCTTGTGTCACACGATTTTTCTGGATGAAAAATCCAGATCCAGTGCTCAGTTTCTGGTCTCTCTTCCTGTTTTATCATTTCTGAAGCTCACCTGTTTGTAAGTTGGCAGGAGTTCATTGTGTGAGACGAAACAGAAGATTAGCTGAGGCTTCTTTTTATTTTAGTTTGAAACCAAATCTGGATTTACTGCTAAAGAGTTAAATTATCTTTGATGGAGAGCTCATCCTCTCTAACTCTTTGGAGCATGGTTCTCATATTTTCATTTATACTTGTACAGTACTGAGGCCAGTAGGGACGCAACCTCAACTGGAGTCTTTGAGCAGTATTTTAAAGCTATAAAGTTCTAAGACATTTGCTCAGCAGTTCAGAATGCTGGATGCAGTCAAAGGCCTCACTCTGTTGTCCTTAGAAGCTGTCTCTTTGACAAAGGTTAGTGTGCAGGAAAAACATTGAACTAAATGTCATCAATCAACTCTTGTGTCCTACCTACAAAAACAACAAAAAAAAGCTGCCTGTGAAAGATCCGTGAATGAAGCTGGAGGTTTTCCTTTTTCCCTTGGTAAAGACCTTGTAGGATAAATTAAGCTGACGAGAACCACTGTGCAGCTACGTGGCCTTAGTTATTAGATAGGTGTAGCTGCTGAACTAAATTCTCTTTTGTCATATGGGAAGGGATGCAATCCAGCAAACTCTTCTTTAGACATACTTTTTGTGTGTGTGTGTAAGTGCTAGGACAAATATGCCACAAATAAGCCACTACTATGGCAGAATACACACGAGGAGCACCTGTATATCTTAGGACACTTTGCTGCTTTCCTTTGTCACTTTGCTTGATGTTTCTCATACCCCATCAACAGCACTATTGAAAGAATCGGTGGAATGTGTGCAATTTCTGGCATTTCTTTTCTCAGTCAGGCTTTGGTTTGTAGAGCTTTCTTCTGATAGACCTGTTCCTTGTAGAGCAGTTTATGAGGGGCTGGTCATTAAAAAAGTAATTCCTCTATTTCCTAAGAAAATAAACTTGTTCCATTACTGGACTTTTTGATTTTGGATGCCATAATTTGACCTTTGTCCTCTGCATTGCTTGAAGGGGACATGGGTGACACAGTATGAAGATTGCTTTATAAATTAGGACAGTGATGTAAAGTGGCATCCAGTTCTTTCTAGAACTTGATAGAGGATATGAAGCATAGGACTGATGTCATCAGTGTAACCTCAAACATGAAAAGAAGGTAGGCAGATACATTCCCTACTAACTGTAGCTTATGTGTTATAAAGTTGTATTCATATTCAGATACAGTGAATTCCAGTGACCTATGCTGAAAGTTGACTACATCTTGGGTGATTTATGACCAACTTTTCACCTGGCAGGAAAGTTTCCTAAGAAGCAGGAGATAAAAAAAGGCTACTTTTTCACAAAAGGTACAGATGGAAGTCTTATGTAGCTCTTCAAGGCAGTTGTCCCTTTCATTGATAACTTGCTTATATGTTGCTTTTGTTTTACTTGAGCTGGTTGCTTTGTGCTTTGGAAGCCACAAATGATGGCCTTTGAGAAAAAGGAAATATGAAAAATCTTTCTCTCCAATTGATGCTGAGAAGAATTAGTGAAGCTACCCTAATGCTGGACCATCTGCTTTTCCTTTATAGCATTAATAATTTTTGTTCCAATGGGACCCATGATATAAAACCCCCTATCATTATAAAGATTGTACATCTTACTTCACAGTTAAGAAGACATAAATATATCATGGGTATCTTTCAAAAGTATATATCTGGCAGTCAGACTAGGTGATTGATGTAGGTCCTGTCCAACAGAACTATTCTATTCTACTTAGCAACACTTGAATAAGTCATTCAACTAAGCATTTACTTTGAATTCTGAACTGTATATTTGAAGATAATGATGGCAATTTTATATCTGTTATTGTAAAAAAAAAAAAAAAAAACAAACAAAAAAACCCAAACACCAACAAAAAACCAAACAAAAAAACCAACTCAAAAATCAAAACACAACACACACACACAAACCTCCAAAACTGAAGGAAAACAAAACCCCAACCAGACTACCTTAAAAGAAACTTAAGTGCTTAAATAGAATGGAGAGGAGTTCTATTATTTATTAGTGGGATTTAGAAATTTTAAAGGGGAAATGAAGTTTTGAAAAGTCTAAATATTTAGGTATACATGTTTCAATTCCCCATGATTTCAAGTCATTTTTTAATTTAGTGAAAGAAATGTACATCTAACTCTTCTGATAGTCCCCTCCCTTCCTCCCCCCCCACCCCCCCAAAAAAAATCAAAGCAAAAAAAAAAATCCCCAAACATTTTAACATTTGGAAATGTCTGCATTAGTTTGGAAACCACCCTTTACTATTAGTATCTCATAAACTTTGAACATCAGCACTTTCAGGTAATGAAGAGGGACTGGAAAGCAATCATGCAAAGTAGGACAGAAATACCTTAACTGGGCTTTTATACTGTGTTTTGCTGCAGGTGGCAGCAAAGCCAAGAAACGTTATGCAAACAGAGAGGCCTTGAGTATCAATATCTCTCACTTATTCCTGCTACTGCTGAACTGGTATTAAATGCTAGGTCACTAATATTTCTTTCAGTCTCTGTCATAAAATAACTTCAGGACTGTGAAAAACTCCAATAAAATGTAATGGCATATGAATAGCATCCAACATGATTGGCAGGTTTAAAAAGCTGTTCTGAGACAAAAGAATGGGTCATCTTTCATATATTTGCTAAACTGTAAGTGGATCTTATCAAATGCCTTGTTGGTAGTGGAAATGTCAAAATATATTTTTCTTTTCAATTTCACAAGGTTTAGATTAAAAAGTGGTGCTTCTAGTTTTGAGTTGCAAGGTAAGATTTTGCAAAACTATTTCAGTACACACCTCTGTATGTCAGCAGGGTATCCCACAGAGTCTCTGGCAAGACTGGAATCTTAATTAAAGGAGTTGCATATGTTTTACATTAAAAAGTCTTTAGCAGTCGTACCCCCTCCAAAGACATTGAAAGGGTATTGTAGCAATAAGTACAAAGGATCTGCCTGAATTATTCAAGCAATGAAACAGTTCAAACTGATCTTATCCATCATGGCTGAATTTATCTTAGCATAAATTGTTAGCCCAGAGGTTAATGCAGGAAGATCATACAATAGCTCCAGGAATCTAGGGCTTTACAAGGTCAACAGTGATGTGGAATTGGGATTGACAAGAAGGAACCTAAGCTGCCTGCATTTGTTTGGCCAATTGCAGTGTCAAAAGTGAGAAGGCTTTCCACTGAGAGTACATCTCTAACAGTATTGATTTAGCCAGCAGCTGAAGGAAAACAGGATTGAAAATTTCAATTTTAACAGGAGGTTGGTTTGAGAAGAGAGACAAATAATACAAACTGATCACTGTTGGAGGAATCGTGGCTTGTGTTAGCATGGTGGAGAAACCACAACAAAAGTGAGAAGCCAGATGACTTGTGTTTGTCAGGAAAAAAATAGTAGTATTCTTTAGAGATATATCTATACTAAGAAAATAGATGATGAAGTAAGAAGTAATACCAGTACTGTATTTTGTCCTTGTGTTACTTATATTAACCAAGTGCTCTAATGATAGAATGGAAACCTGCTTTTCAAGGTACTGTGTAAAAGTTGTCACAGGAACTTTCCTAAAAATACAGTTATAGCCCATTTGGGTACAGACGCGTTAAGTGAATGCAAGGAGTCAATGAGGCATTGCTGGGAAGTGCAGTGTCTACAGTCTTAACTGAGAACTAGCTTTTAAAAAGTTTTTTTGTGTACTTTTGATAGAAAGTGAGGGAGATTCTCAGTAGTAATAGTGAAATTATTCTTCAGATGTTAATGAAGTGGGGAAGCACAAAAGTGCCCAACTGGAAAGGTGACAGGGTGGTAATGAGGATTGGAATCTGAAGCCAACTAGAGATAGCGGGGTTGGTAGCAGGCTGAGATAAGTGAACTTGGGTAGACCACAAGCAGCTTTCATGAAGATGAGGTGCTTATATTTGATGTTATGAAAGGGGAAGAAAGGTGGGACGGAGGAGGAAAAAGATGGGGTGCAAAAGCATGCAGAGGTGATCTTTGCAATAGTATTCTGAACAGGCATGAGCAGAGTAAAATGTGTTGTTAAGGCAAAAGAGGGAGTTACAGTAATTCAGTCTTAATAAATGAACTTGAATGTGCAGATGTCTTCAGGGTGTAGCAGGAAGACACAGGCAACATCTGTCTCGATGGAAGAGGAAGGATGAATCTGATAATAGTCTGGTCACTTAATCTATCTCAGAAGTGGGTAGGAACAATATTTATAAAGCTGTGCTTGAATTAAGTTGATAAAATCCATTTGGAAATAAATATTTAGTGGCCTTAGGCCTACTTATCAACAAATGTTTCCTCAGATCATCTGAAAAATGGTGGTTGTTTACTCTTAATTAATAGGATTAAGTAGCAAACAGAAAACTTTGAATACATGGAATATTTTATGTAAAAGTAGGAGTTCCCATAAGGAAGAGGGACTCAAAGCCTTAGAAACATTGTGTATAATTGAAGTAGTATATTTAAATTTGTCTGAGTATGACTCTAAAGAAGGATGAATTTTTATGCTTTTCCTTGCTGGCTAGTACTCCTTTATCTCACTATTTGTTTTACTACATGCTATAGAAACCCCTTAACAATACATCATTATTTAATAGTTTCTCTTATTTAGAGGCATATTTATGGGCATTTTGATCCTCTGAAACTATATTAAAAAAATGTTCCTCATATGCAGATAGGCATACACATATGTACTCTTTCCCACATACTGAGCCTATTCTTTTTTTTTTCCAAAATTACTTTTATGTGATGCAGCACTGAATTCCTTCACAGATGGACCGTTCTTGTTCTTCCAGTGTCAGAGAAGAATTATCATAGCAATTAGGGGAAGAGATTGGGTTCCATTTCACATGGGATACTGTGTGATTTAGATTGATCAAGTAAAAACTGACGTGATTTTGAGTTCGAGGCTTGGGTTTTGGGGGCTTTTTTTACATAATTATATTTTCAAATATTTGTGAAACTTCTGCCAAAGCATTCTTATTGTTTAATGCTCTTGGAACATATGCTTGTAGTCCCCAATGCTTTTCAAACACCACCAACATTGTCACTTTATCTTAAGTCCAGGCTGTTCATTTTGGCAAATATCTAGTAATTTTAGAGGTATTTTAAACATTGTTGTAGCACCAGTTATTTTAGCTTATTCCAATTTAACTTGTCACTTTTTGTCCATATGAAAATTCCAATTGCTTTCATACAGCTTTGAATTAAGGCAGAAAATGAAATATTTTCAATTACTCTATTAGAAATTATTGCATTTTAAATTTCTGCATTTTAATGTATATATTTTATTATTTTGATTAGAATTCTATGTATGTTTACCTAGGAGGATTAATTTCCTTCAAAAAAATTATTTTTAACTGTTCCACAGTGTGAGGTAGAGTTGTTGTTCTACACAAATGTGTTTTGGATTGAGAACACAATGCTCACGAATGTTACTCAAAAATAAAGACCTAACAGCAAGAAAATACTATTTCCCATTTCAGTTTTATTGTATAATGCTTGACCTTTTATTTGAGATGATACATTTTTCCAGGAATAAGCTGCATGCTTTTGGGGATCTGAATTTGATTTGTCATCCTCTTCTATCTGCCTCTTCCAAAAACGTCTTGTTATTGGTGGAATTTAAATCTCAGTATGAGAGTTGTTCCTGGAATGCTCTATTCTGTGGTAGAGTTTTCTTTTTTGACCTAAGGCATTAATTTTTCATTTTGCTTCTGTACAACAGTGATCTGTGCTGGAGAGAAATTCATTTGGTATATTCTGAGGCTGGATACACCCTGCTGTGAGGTGTTTTGGGTGCGTAGTCTACATCCTGCTGAAATGAAATGAAGCCTTTGCTCTCGCATCACTAGTGATGATACTGGGACCCAAAAAGGCATACATGGAGTCCTTTTTAACAAAGGATTTCTATATGCTGTCCTTCATTTTTCTCAGGGCAATCTGTGATGACAGAACTGTTATCCCTTGAGGGAACATTGGTGAACCGCGTAAGAGGGTTTGTACAGCTTTGCTTACCCTGAGTCTAACTGTAAGTGGTGTGCCATTAAATGTAGACTATCCTAGTCACCAGCACTTATTTTAGAAAAAAGAAATCATAAGTCTTGGCAAAAATGCAAAGAAAACACTGTGGTTTTTAAAAGATCAGTGTGTGAGGATGGTGATGACTGATACCATACAAAACTCTCAGCTATAGAGAGAAGAGCTCTCTGTCTTAGCATTTTGTACTGTTACCAATTGTCTGGTATCTTGACAAGTTCCATTTTTAAATCATTATATAGAGACATTCCTGATGATCTTCATGGAAATGGAATAAGCCTGCTTAACTCAGAAAGCTTTGATTTTATGTGTGATCTTCGCTAGAATTACTTGGTGCTAGCTGAGGGTAAAGGGGAGAGCAGATCACACAGTCTTCCCATGGTTTTATGACAGTACTTATTAAATTGCAACCTTTGATCCTCCTGAGCTTACCTAAACTAGTGCTATTATTAATACCAACCCAAAGGACTCAGAGCATAAATACTGGCACCAAGTTAATGAGACCGCCTCCATTTTTTCCACTGGCTATCAAAGTTAATCCAGTGTATTGTCTAAGAGAAGTATGTTTCAGTATCCCCAAAAGAAAGCATCTGCTGTCACCTGCCCATTTCTCTCAGGTCCATCCATGCAGTCCCTTAATGTGTCTATAAATATGCAAATTCCTGAGGCAGTGTCCAGGGCATTTTTGTTGTCTGTTCTTACGTCTCTACTTTTTTTCCTTGTGGTTCTGTTTCTGTTCACTCGTGTCCTCTGTTTAGCCTGGTCAGGGCTCTGAAACTAATCACAGCATCTCCCCCATGCCCTCTCAGCCTAAAGGGGAATAGGGCTCGCTATGGCTCAGCATCCCAACAGCAGCCAGCCAAGCCCCATGCAGGGCTGTCTCAGCTGGCACTGGACTCCTGCTCCTTGGCAGCACAGGCGATGGGAACACTTCTGCTGGGAGTCTGCAGAGTGCTCACAGAGCTTTTGATTTGCTCACTGAATAATCACATGCTAGTGGCAGCATCCTGATCAGAGAGATGGTAAAGTAATTCTAGCAGCTCTGTGCTCTGTAGCTGGGCTGTGCTAGCTGCAGGTCACGCGTGGATCAAAATTTGGCTTTGGTGACACCTCATCAGAGGATGCTCACGTCTCAAATAAGAGACTGTGGTTCTTTCAGATAAACTGTCCGTTCTCCAACTCGTCCGTAACTTGGAGATTTGTCTTTTATCTTCTGAGCAATGAAGGGAGACTGCTCCCTCTTGCCTGACCTAATGAGTGAAATCACAAGGCCTCTAGCTATGCATTTAAGCACCTTGCTTCTATTTTGGTTCTTATATTATTAATCGAAGTATGTGACTAGCAGCTAGTGAGTTCTGGTGATGAAGAATCCTTGGTTCTATGCATATAGAAGTAAAAGTAGGATTCATGTTGGATTTATCATTGAACTACCTCAAATGGTTTGATTGCTAAATTTTCCTAACCATGAATCTTCACAATACAGAAAAATATTTGAAGTTTGTATAAACCTATAAACTTATTGGCCTTACCTTGTTAAGTTCTTTCATATTGTCCTCTTGTAAAAAAAAAAAAAATCACTTGAGATACAAAACAAAACAGCAAATCAAAGCAGTAAAGTCCTTAAGTGAGTATTGTGAACTGAATTACTTAAAGGACCCTCCGTGTCTCCAAAAAAACCTGTACATTCATATCTTGACTGAAGATGTTTGCTCTTAAAATGCCTCACGTCATCAAGTCCCTTTAACACTTGGAAGCTTTAAGTGACGTGTTCTGGAGAACTCCATCCCACCTATACTGTACTTAATGCTGCAGAGACACTGAGATTGCCTTTACTAAAGGTTATCTTTATGCACTTACCCTGAAGTGAAAAAGGGAAGCTACATGCTAGATACAGCCAACCCCAAGCCTAAGAATGTTTGAGTTAGAGGAGAAATCACCTGACAGTGATTAAAGGATCACCAGGAACAGTGAAGAGAGGGGAAAGGAAGGGGACTCTGAGGTGACAGACTTCATCGTCAGAAGGGTGATGTGACTCATGTTCTCACAGGACTTCTAGGAAAGGAGTACACGTTTGGAGGCACGGTATTTCCATGTTTTCCATGTGATAATTTGTCTCAGAACTGACCCCAGTATAGAATAAGATGGTAGGGGTTCCTTTGGGGTTTTTTTCCAAAACAACCAAATGTCTGATGAATGGAGCTTACTGCAAAGTACCAAAGGAATGATACTAATAGTTGGAGCTGAGCACAGAATCTATAACTAATTTGAACCTTAATTTGAGTAACGCCTTTGAAAAATAATAGTCTAGATATGCATTAATTGAAGCATAATGTGGATCATCCTGACCAGTACATAATTTGGCATATAAAAAGCAATATGGTGAAATCAAAGAGAAAACTAATGAGATACTTAGTGATTTGAATTCCTAGGATCAGATGAGCTAGACAGAATGTTTTTGGTGTTGGAACCTTGTACATACTGCAGTTTTTTTCTTTGATAATTTTGCAAATTGTATTATCACTGATCAATTCTAATTGATTTTAACCTGTTTGTAGTGATCCAAATACATGCAGTTTTGCCTGTTGAGCTGTCATTGGAGTGAGAATAATTTAATCCTAATTGTATTTGTCGTATCCTGCAGTGACAATATCATACTTTTTCACCTAATAGTAGAAGAATGATGTAATTGTTTACCATGAAGAACAAGAAAATGTAATTGAATTAACTGCTGTAAAACATCTTGCAAATGTTTTGGTTTTCACTAGTGTTACACTTTTCAGCGTTGCTATCTGTATTCTATTAGACTAAATGAGAGATGATTAGGGTTAAAACAGGGGAAACAGACAAATAAAACTTCTGCTAACACGACAGATATGCTCAGATTTAATATGTGTGCAGGGCTCTTTTTATTCTGTTTCACCTCTGCTCTATACAGAGTTGAGAAGATGTATTTATATCATTTTGCTGCGACGGCCTCACCTTATCCATCTGCCTCCTAACTCTAACTGTTGAGCTAGTCACATATATTGTACTAAGTTTTTCATTCATTAAGCAATTTTTCTTATTAAAATTTTATCAGCTGCTATGGTTTTGGTTCTGAAACTGCCAGTATGATATGGAGAAACATAAAATGCAAGATTTAGCTGTATATGTACTTGACGGCTCTGACTGAGGTTGACTTACTTTGACTGGCCTTTTTATCAGCAAAAAGGCATATTAAGGTTCAAGAATGGAGCTCTGTTGGCCTAGTTTCCACCCCTACTTCTGCTCCAAAATAGCTAAATGATATAGGCCAATTAGATGATTATAAATGAATTGCTGTATTTATCAATGTACTTAAGTTGCTTGGCATCCCTCTGATGACAGAGAGCAGCTGTGAACCCAGTTTACTGAGTTATTGTTGTGATTACTGTTTGAGGGTACTGATGATGCCTCTAAATTCTTTCCTAGTTTTTATTACTATTTTTGCGGGGTCTTGTAGTATTCTTATGTAAATTAACTGGTTCTAAGAAAGTGATTAGAAAATGTACACTAAAAACTACACTAAAATGAAGGTTGAAAGATTAGACTAGTAATTTAATGGAGAAATGCGAAAATACTATTAAAACCATCAAAACTGCTTAGAGTATTTAGAGTTATGGTAATACCTAAAAAAAAAGTAAAGGCCATTAAAACAAGAACATATTTATGGTGTCTTGTATTGATCCCGAAGAGAGAGGAATAACCCAATAACACCAGAAAATTTTCATTTTGTACTTACCATTTCCTCTTCCACATGAATCCTATGGGAAAGAATCTGTAACAACCTGGGCATTGCATTTTTAGGACTACAGAATCATCTTGACTCATGAACTTTAAGGAATTGCTGAGACAACAGCGTCATCATCATTGCGCTAAGAATATGCATAATGTAATATATAATGATATGCTAGAGTTTTCATTAGTCCTCATTTACTTGTGATAATTTCATTACTTCTTTTCAACATGGACATTCTAAGTATGGTTGAAAAGAATCTTCATAATTAAGGAGGATGCCTGGGGCACAGCAATCATGAAATGATAGGATTTTTGATTGTAGGAGAAGTAAGGAGGGGGTCAGCAGATCTGCCGCCTTGGACTTCCAGAGGGCAGACTTTGGACTGTTCAGAAGGCTGGTTGACAAAGTCCCTTGGGAGGCAGTCCTGAAGGGCAAAGGAGCACAAGAAGGCTGGATGCTCTTCAAGAAGGAAATCCTGGAGGCACAAAAGCAGGCCCTCCCCATGTGCCTAA
This sequence comes from Gorsachius goisagi, assembly GCA_018403395.1. NCBI lineage: Eukaryota > Metazoa > Chordata > Aves > Pelecaniformes > Ardeidae > Gorsachius > Gorsachius goisagi. The sequence goes on from BOSO01028258.1 coordinate 11,845, forward strand.
AAATGAGCTGATGGGAAAGAAAACGGGCCTGCCTGAACAGGGAGCTTTGGCTGGATTTGGGGGAAAAAAGAGGAAAGTCTGTGAGCTTTCCAAGAAGGGGCAGGCATCTCAGGAGGACTGACGGAGGTCATGCAGAGAGAAAACAAGAAGGGCTAAAGCCCAACTAGAACTTAAATTGGCCAGTTCTGTGAAAGACAATAAAAAATGTTTCTGTAAGTATATTAACAGCAAAAGGAGGCCAAGGAGAATCTCCATCCTTTGCTGGATGCAGGGGGAACCATAGTGACAAAGGATGAGGATAAGGATGCCTTCTTTGCTTCAGTCTTTAGTAGTAGGGTCAGCTGTTCTCTGGGTACCCAGCCCCCTGAGCCAGAAGACAGGGATGGGGAGCAGAACAAAGCTCCTGTGATCCAGGAGGGTTAGTGACAGGTTAGTGACCTGCCTGGCCAATCAAACATGCACAAGTCAATGGGGCCAGATGGTGTCCACTCAAGTGTACTGAGGCTGAGGTGCTCACCAAGCCCCTTTTTGTCATCTATCAGCAGTCCTGAATGACTAGGGAAATTCCACTTGACAAATATGTTGCCCATATGTTGGCAAATATGATGCCCATTTACAAGAAGGGCCAGAGGGATTATCAGGGGAACTGTAGGCCTGTCAGTGTGACCTCAGTGCCAGGGAAGGTCATGGAGCAGATAGTCTTGAGTGCCATCATATAGCATGTCCAGGACAACAAGAAGATCAGGCCCAGTCAACATGGGTTTATAAAAGGCAGATCCTGCTTGACTAACCTGATCTCCTTCTATGACAAGGTGACAAGTGCATGAGGGAAAGGCTGTGGATGTAGTATACCTGGACTTTAGTAAAGCCTTTGATGCTGTCTCCCACAGCATTCTGCTTGAGGACCTGGCTGCCCATGGCCTGGACAGGCATACTCTTTGCTGGGTAAAAAACTGGCTGGATGGCCGGGCTCAAAGGGTGGTGGTGAATGGAGTTCAAGCCAGTTGGAGGCCTGTCACAAGTGGTGTTCCCCAGGGCTCAGTGTTGGAGCCAGTTCTGTTTAACATCTTTACCAACGACCTGGATGAGAGGATTGAGTGTACCCTCAGCGAGTTTGCAGACGACACTAAGCTGGGTGGGAGTGTTGATTTGCTTGAGGGTAGGAAGGCTCTACAGCAGGACCTGGACAGGCGGGATCAATGGGCTGAGGGCAATTATACGAGGTTCAACAAGGCCAAGTGCTGGGTCCTGCACTTGAGTCACAATAACCCTGTGAAATGCTACAGGTTTGTGGAAGAGTGTCTGGAAAGCTGCTTGGCAGGGAGGGATCTGGGGGTGCTGGTCAACAGCCAACTGAATATGAGCCAGCAGTGTGCCCAGGTGGCCAAGAAGGCCAACAGCATCCTGTCTTGTATTAGGAATAGTGTGGCCAGCAGGACCAGGGAAGTCATCCTTCCCCTGTACTCAGTATTAGTGAGGCTGCACCTCAAATCCTGTGTTCAGTGTTGGGCCCCTCACTACAAGAAGGACATTTAGGGTGCTGGAGCGT
>BOSO01028261.1:0-20266 GCA_018403395.1 Gorsachius goisagi
GGAGCCCTCAGCACAAGAAGGACATGGAACTGTTGGAGCGGGTCCAGAGGAGGGCTACAAAAATGATCCAAGGGCTGGAGCACCTCTCTTACGAGGACAGGCTGAGAGAGTTGGGCTTGTTTAGCCTGGAGAAGAGAAGGCTGTGGGGAGACCTGATTGCAGCCTTTCAGTACCTAAAGGGGGCCTATAGGAAAGATGGGGACAATCTTTTTAGTAGGGCCAGCTGTGTCAGGACAAGGGGGAATGGTTTTAAACTAAACCAGGGTAGGTTTAGACTAGATATAAGGAAGAAATTCTTTACAGTGAGGGTGGTAAAACACTGGAACAGGTTGCCCAGAGAGGTAGTGGAGGCCCCATCCCTGGAAACATTCAAGTATAGGTTGGATGGGGCTCTGAGCAACCTGATCTAGTAACGGTGTCCCTGCTTACTGCAGGGGGGTTGGACTAGATGACCTCTAGGGGTCCCTTCCAACCCGAAACCTTCTATGATTCTATGATTCTATATATCTGTCTATATATGTAAGCCCTCTCTATATATCTGAAAATGTAGAAACACTGAAACATTCACAGTACCTAGCATACCATGTGGGATGCAGCTTACAGAAAGATAAAAAGAAATAGCAAAACCTCAGAGTGAGGAAGCATTCGTCTCCTCTTGCTAAGATTCATTTTTTTAGGCAAAAATCACTTTGTTCTAAGATCCTACTTTTAATATTCATTTGAGAACTTAGCCTACACTTTAAGACTGTCGATTGGAGATGGGTGTAAACATGCATTACATCTGAAGTGTGAGTAACATTTGGAAGTCCTTGTATGCCACAAATATTTTACTGTCTGTTGTCCTTTCAAGTCATGTCGCAGGGCTTTCTGATCCATGTTTAAACAAAACGCTGTGCCCCAGATCACTCAATAACATCCATTTGGAAATAATTTTGGGTATATTTTAAAAGTACAGCTGGAAAAGCATGTGGGAACGGGTGCTGTTTTCAGGTGACAATCAACTAATGTCTTTTCTAAACAACATCATGTACTGTTGCTAATAAAACTATGTTCCGCTAATTAAGTAATTGGTTTGGATTTGGAGTTAAGAGAACTGATGAGTTATTGTTATGCATGACAATAGCATTAGAAGCAAAAGAAAATTCAAGCACTGCTTATTCATGACTTGATTCACTAAAACCTGAAAATAAACCAATAATATGAGACAGTAACTGGAAGTTATAGCACTAAATGCAGAATCCTCTGTCAAAATCACTTGAATAGTTTAAAAAATAAATAGTGATATTTTTATATTTCGTTATTTCAGATTCAGCTGCGGTGCTGAGTTCTATCATTTAGACAACCTAGTGTAAATATGATTTTTTGGCAACAATTTCTAAAGCAAAGAGAAGATAGACACATTAGATAGTCCTACTCGAAGTGTCATTTTTCATACTTTTATGATGTTTCATTTCACATTATTCTGCATAATATGCCAAAGAAAAAAAATATGCATAAGCTGTTCTTAACACTGGTGCTATTTTCTGTGTTCTGTTAAAGGCAGAGAAACTTTGAAATCCAGATTGCCACAGGCAGGTTTGAAGAAACCAGTTATTGAATGCTTGGTTAAACAAAAAATTGCTCTCATTCTGCAATAATACAAGTGCAGTGTTCCACACATTTCAAACACTAAAGATACATTTCCAGAGTGTACCTCCTTCGCAAAACTGACACAACCATTTCTGTAATTATCACGATTTTAAAAAGATTTCAGAGTGTTTTAATAAAATGGTCAGAGTGTTCTTACAACCCTGCTCCACTTCCATTATATTTTATTTAATCCTCTAGATGCTTTAGGCCAATTGTGTAAAAAGCATGGAGAAAAGTAATTCTGCTGTGCAGTGAGAGATGGGTGGTGTGTGGGTGTTCTCCTTCCCTTCTAAAATAAGGGAACAATTAATTGTTAATTTCTGTTCCAGCTGAATTGTTCTTAAATAACTCATTCTGACCAGGTATTAATGTTCATCCTTCCAAATTGTGAAATACCATATATTAGGATATTCATCAGAGAAATACCTGAATATTTTCTTTAAGGGCCTCTTTTATCAGGTAGTAACGTGAACATTTTCTTCTGGGAAAAGATAAGATTTTTTTCCTTAGTAGGCTTCCTTTCATTAATATATTTTCATTATATATAAGTACATATATATATAAAATATATATTTTTCAGAATTTTAATCTGGGGAATTTTTCTATAAAGCTATCTATGTGGCATGATGATACTATATTTTGCCTTTTCATTATGGTGACTCCAATTATGAATCTGTACCAGTGCATATATCTGTCTTATTCTGAAATTGACCAGAAAACAGCTTACACTAGCCAAGCCTGAAATATACTGGTAGTCACTGGTGACTTACATGTTAATAGAAGTTTTGTTTTCTACTATTTCTACTTAAGAATTTACATGAATTCTACCAAAATTTCCTTCCTTAGCTTTTTATGACTTAGCTCCTATTTAGATTAGAATAATAAGAGATTTGCAAAATTTTCAGTTTCTGGAAAGTGTAGTAGACTGCATCAAGGGAAAGTGTTGAACCCTCAGCCACTCAGGAGGAAAAAACCAAAGAAGTCAGCAGAAGTTGCAATGACAAAATTTTCTTTAGTTAGCAGCAGAAACATCTCCCTTCACAGGAAGTGAAATAGTTAATCACAAGACAATTCTTTATTTTCTTACGCATTACCAAAGAAAGAGAAACCAAACCAAGCCACAATCACTTCTTTGTCCCTTCCTTATTGTCTTCTGCACTATTAATTCTGATTTTATTTGGAACTCTGTTTTCTGATAGAGCCTAGCATCTCAGTTATAGGCAGGACTGCTTTGCTAGATAGGCCTTATAGCATTACACTAACAAATAATCCTAACCAACAAGAATTAAGATGCTGAGCAAGAAGGATGTGCTCCTGATGGCAAACAGAACTGAACCATTTAGTTGATTTTTTTCAAATATTTTTAAAACTTTTTTTTAAAAGTACAGTCTAATTTCTGACAGTTGTCATATCAGAGGGATAACTTACAACTTTCTCTATGAAATCCTTCTCTGATTGACCATGTCTACCTCCTTCCATTTGAGACTATTCTTCTAGAAGAGAATGGATCCCTAAGAGAAAAAAAATTGGGGACTTTTAATGAGATTCATCTCCATATTTTCTGCTGTTTTGTTTTGAAGAAAGCCTTACTATCTCAAGGTGGTTTATTGATTTGTTCAGCAGAATCAATCCCTGATTTAACTCTACTGCCACGAATTTATGATTCAAATGAAAATGACCTAGTCATTTTTGAAGCATTTTTATTGCTGTTGTTGCTAATGTATCTACCAACTATCAAACCAACTTTACACTTGTCAGGTACAGCATAAGAACAATGCCAAAAGAAACAGCAAGTGAAAACATCAACTAAGAAAAATGTCTTACCACGTGCTCGACTTCCTATTTCAACTCTTATGTCTGGAATAAAGAGAAAACCACTTTATTTTAGTTTTAAAAACTATTGTGCAGCAAGCCCTCATGTGCAAAGTCTCTTTTGTAACTATGAAGGACTAAGAACATGCATTCCACTCCCAGCAAGTCTTATCTTCGATATTAGATGAGGGTGGGCAGTAGCCAATAAAGGAAAGTTTAGATATCTTAAGTTAAACATTTTATTCAGAGTTGGAAGGCTTAAGTGCCTCTGATCAGGCACCCTGTTTCATTTCTTGTTATGGCTTCAGGTATTTTATCCTTCTCTGTACAGATCAACACAATTTTGGCAACTTTTGTTGTATTAGATCCATGTCTGGAGATCTTAAGACATACATTAAGGAAAGAAAATCTCCCCTCAAAATGTACTAGAAAGCCTTTCTCCAGGTTCAATCATTAAGAAAAACATAATGATCAGGCAGAAAAAAAGACATTCTTTTCTGAATTCAAATTAACAAATTGGAGGTAAGATCTAATAATAACTTTGGAAGCAGGCAATTACTAATACAAATGATACAACTGAAAGTAATGCAACACAGTACTGTTCACTGTGTTTCTGTGGGGTCATTCTTCTCTTCCATTAGGGAAGGTATATGTTTTACATGAACAAAGAATTCTGCCAGCATTTACTAATAGCTTAATTAGGGCCAGTGAGAGGTGTTATGAGCACTTATCTGCAAACAGTAACTGCAGAAAAACAGCTAGGTTTTATCCTGATAGCTACTGCATTAGCTGAGAACCAGTCCTTCATTGTGTAGAGTATCACCACAATCACACTGGATAATGTCCATACAACGAAAAGTCAATTTGCATCACAGCCTCTCTTTTCATCCGGGAAAATTTTCTCAGAAGAGATAATTTAACAAGGTTTTTAATTCTTCTGGGGCAGAGTGCAACCTTGTTCTAATCCTGCCCTCAGATCTCCTTTGCAAAGAGGAATAAGTTAGCCTATCAGTTTTTATACAGATCTTAATGCTTAGACTGAATGCTGAGCAGAGATAAGCAATGACTATTAGTGCTGCTTCAGGAACACAAAGAAATTTTTAAGGCACAATTAATTGCCTTTTTTTCAATCACCTGTATATTCCTAGGAGGATTTTTTTCCAAAATACCACCTTTCTGTTCTGGGCCTAAAATCAATAGGAATCTCCAGCATTTAAACTAATATCTGTGATTGATTAATAACATATTTTCACTACATTATCTTCTTGATTTTAAAAATTTGGGTTTCTTCTATTCCTTGCCCATAAATAGCCACAGAAAATTAGGAAGCTGATTAAAATAACGTAAGTTAGAAAACAGTATAATACAAATTACTTGAATTTTTAGATGTGCAGTCAAATAACCCCAATGCTTATTACTTGTGGTGATATCTTCAAATAGAATCAGTAAGAAAAACATGTGTTTATATACATAAGTGTCTGTGTATTATTTGTGTATTTGTGCCTGTATAATATTGCCATGAGTATAAATATTGTATCACAGGTATAAACGGAGTAAGTTCAACTTTCACCTTCACAGTTGCTTCAAATACCATTGTTAAACTCCCTGGGTGCGCGGTTGCCCTGTTGCACCCCTCCTGGAGGAGGTGCAGGTGCTCCGGGTGCAGGGGTGCACCTCAGAGAGGCAGCCCCAGTGGTGCCAGGCACACACCAGTACGGGTCCCTGCACACTGGGAGCAGCTCCCTGGGGTGCCCCTGGGCAGACAGCGCTGCCCAGCCCATGCAGGGCCATGGTGTCACCCCCCAGCAACACCCACCTGCCTCACCCTCCCGTTTCACTCTGTGTCTCTCCCCCACTAAAAATATTTATACTTCTTTTATAACATTTTTCCAGCTGAACCCTTCTCTGTTTCAAAGGTCTCCTTGTAATTCCCTAGCTAATGTTTAATCTAGTTGATGATCAGCTTCATCTTTAGCATGACTAATCTGCATCAAAAGTGTTTTCAGAAAATTTTGGGTACGCTCTTCCCAACACACATTCCTGTCCTAAAAGCCAGGCATGTTTATCTGAGCACCCCCCAAACACCTTGTCATTTGCATACTTTCATTGTAAAACATCGTTTTTTCGTGCATCTAAATTACCTGTTTGGCCAGGTGGATTTTGCTCACATTTGTAGTGTCAAGTCTTGTTACACAAAGTCTTGTTTTGTTTAGTAATAGAGATTTACTCAGGAAATTCCTTAAGTCTCCCAGTATGAATATATTAATTAAAGAGAATGTCCATGTAGCTATGAGACACAAGCCTAAGTTTGTGATGTGTAGATAGCTCTCCTTCAGTGATGTAAGGGAAGCACCCAAAATCTTTTTCTATAATCTCCCCTGAGTTCTGTCCTGGAGAAAAAACAAAATAAATAACAGAACATTCCTCTTCAGTCAATATTTTATGCTACTACTTTCTTTCTGTCTCCTCACCTAAGAAGAAAATGAAGAAGCAATGCACTTAGTTCCCTCAATGAAAGGCCTACAGTTGTGTCTGCTCTTTTTACAGTGCACAGATTCCTCTTTTCTAGTTTATAGGGGAAAAAAAAAACCAACCTAAACATCTAGTTTTGTCAAAATGGAATATACATTTAAGGATGGATTTGCTTTGCATGTCTCTAATGACTCCAGCAGGTATTAACTCAAGGCCTTCAAACTCCAGCCAAAAGTAGACAGGAACAGTCATAACAGCCTGGAATAGGAGTGAGATTTATTCTTTTTAGTCTGGGATTCTTTCTCTCTGCTTGAATCATATTTTTTGTTAATAATGGTTGTTCTGATATACACTACAGCTTGCTTTCTTAAAACTGGACAATGTTGGCATGAAAACAATTAGCTTTCCTTAATTGCTTTTATAGGTAATAAGAAATATATTTAATCAGATGGGTCATCTCTTGGAGAAAAATCCTAATTAATTACAGAGCTATCAATGAATGTAGCCAATGAAATATGCAAAATCATTACAAATTAATTAATGCATGAAAGCTCAAATAACTAGTTTTATTTCTATGTTGTTACTGAACTTCCTTGATTTCCAGATAGAAAGTTGAACATATAATTTATATTTTGGAATAAGTCTTGGAATGCCAGCACTGAGTTAGTTGGACACTACAATAAAAAATTATTAATGCTATACTATATATATAAGCATTTCATTACCATTTGACCTGTTAAATATTGTCTTAGATCACCCATGATAGAGATGATTATGCTTAATTTTTAGACAGAAGGGCTACAGTACAAATATAGTGTCTTGTTTTGTGTTTACCAATCCTTTGGTAGCAAAAGCACAAACAGAATAGCTAGGAATTCAGTGACCTAGTGTCACAATTTCTCCTTTTCCTATTTAGCACACAGAATAGTGGTTTGGAAACTTCTTTGTTAGTGGCATTTCTTATGTTAAGTGATTTTGTTTGGTTTAAAAATTCAGTTTAAGATACAATGTTACTGCACTGCAGTTGCTCTTTTTAAATTTATATCATTTAATGTACAGGACATGTACTGATTTAGACTCACATATTCTGTTTATTCACATAAAATTCCATTGCTCAGTTTCAATATATAGCTATGAACTGTGCCTTCAGTTTCCAATTTGGAGAAAGAAAATTTTGTTGTCAACATATTAAGACACATAATACAATAATTACTGTGTAAATTCTGTTTTTAAACTCTGGCCAAGTAAATGTCTTTATTTTATTGAGTAAAAAACCTAATTTTTTATTGAATAAATGTTTCAGTTGAAAGTAATTCTACCAGAAAATAACTGCAGCACAGCCTTTCTACTAAATATAAACTCTTGAACCTTAATTTTCAGGGAGGAATATTTATTAACCTGAGTCCAGTTCTCTCTACTTTGTTGTATGTTATTTATGTCTTCTGAAAACGGGTGAAAGTCTTGATCTGTATTTGCCAGAATACCCTCACCCTACAGCAGTAAACTGCTCGCTGCCTGAACAAACTGTGCCATAGCCATGCTTTTCAAAAGTGCAAGTAACGGAGTGCTAAACTGGAAAAGAAGAAGAAATGTTGACATCCATGAATCACAGTTCACCTAAGAGCAAACATGACAAAATTGTTGACAAGAAATAAAGTGTCACTGAGATGCTGTGTGAGATGGCACAGATGAATCATCACCAAAAAATACAGCTTCTGTGCATGTCTATTCATCAGAATGAATGGCTGAATTGATAGAGCTCATGTTGAATATAAAGCAATGACATATGGACCTATACACAGAAAAATGAGCCTTGCAATCAAGGCTTGAAGCTCCCCTTGGTGTCATAAAAGAATTGTTATTGTATTGTATCTCCAAGTGTTCTGGTACAAAATTTTTTTTGGAAGATCAACTGCATTTTCAAGTCCCGTTTATGAGGGATAACATTTATTCAGTTGGACTGTGCTGATTCTCTAGTGTATTTTGTGTATTTTAATTTTTTGAGACATGCAGGTTATCGAAGTACATTTTCCTCAGTAGTTTTGCTCTTATAGTGGCAGCAGAGAACCACAGAAATGTTTTATTATTTGCTCAGTGTATAACACAGGTGTTACAATATCAGCAACATTTTCTACTCACTTGAGAGACCATCGTAAAAGGAAGATGAAAGGCATGTTGACTGAGTAGGAAATGTAAAGCAATAGACCAAACTCTAAGCAGAAAATGTGGACATATGTCTTCAGCAATTTATACTTTGAAAAAGATGGTATATCAAAACTTTATGGGTTTATATGAGGACAAATTATACCAAATATACATGTATGACGGTTCTTACAGCAGTTGGTACTCTGTTATAAATTGTGTGCTGGTTAACTGGAAATATTTGGGATTAAAAAATAGGGGTTATGTTGTTGGTAATCTCCCTTAAAAATAAATTGCATTTTGAAAAAATTATACATTTTTTTTTTTTCAAAATAAATAATTTGAAAACTATGACTTTAAAAATGTTTTAAAAAGAATGGACACATCTTTGTTTCTTCCCCATTTTTGGAACCAAACTTTAACCAACTCAGATAGCTTCAGCAAAACCAGATCTTTGCTTTCTAAAGGACAAAATGGGTAAATGATATTTTTTCAGCAGATTGTAATAACTGATATGTGTCTGCCTTGCTGTTAAAACACTTCTGCAATCTAACCTATTGAAGTCCATTGGAATATCTACATAGCAAGAAAAAAAAGTTTGCAGAGAATTCATGAAAAAAATGCAATTCAGGAATTCAGTAGACTAAGTTTATTAAAATAGGTTTCTGGAGGAGGGAACAAAATTTATACATCTGGAATGAATTAAATTTTGCTTATTGTTATTAAAGGGATTCACTCAGTTGTTACTGAATGTTCAATCATATGGTGGTCAATAAGATGTTATGATCATGAGAACACTTTCAGCTTTACACCAGTGTGACATTTTTCACATTTTGTTTATCCTCTGAAATGTATTGTTGTTTTAAAATGTTCATTTATTCTCTAGAAAAGCAGAAACAATATGACAAAGCCAATCATTAACACAGTCAACTTGTACAATTTGCAAACAGTTCACAGATAACAGACCCTGAAAACAGTTTATCTGGATTATTAAATCAATATATATATGAATAGTCAGGGCACTCACATGGAACATTATGAAACCACGTATTTGTGACAATATTTCATATTTATGGACTCCTGAACTTGCAGGTTCTAAGAAATCTGTTTCATTGGTTTTACTTTAAAAAGCCATATATAAGCAATTCAGCTTTTACAGTCAACTTTAAACCAAAAGACACCCCACTGATTTTAGGATCACTATGGGTCTGAATGATCAAAGTCCACCAAAACTGGAATGGGGTGCCCAGGGAAGTGGTTGAGTCCTCATCCCTGGAGATATTTAAAAGACGGGTAGACGTGGTTCTTGGGGATGTGGTTTAGTGGTGGGATGGCAGGGTTAGGTTACCGGTTGGACTTGATGATCTTAAAGGTCTTTTCCAACCTAAATGATTCTGTAATTCTATGAAAAGATTCTCGCTTTCCAGGAAAGCTTGAATGAAACTATGTAGAAGAAACAGTATGTGCAGGCATGAGAAAAAGTGAAGGTCTTGAAAGTTTATAAAATTTTTCAAGTGTAGGTTTTCTTTGTTTTTTTCTTTCTCAGTTTTATAACTCTCTGGCAATAGCTACTTTTCTAAATGTGTTCTTAAGTGAGGAGCTGTCTATACTATACTCATTATATTTATTGCTTGACTGTTTCCAGGATCATCAAGGCAACAGAGATGTAAAATTTGCCATAATTGAGTTCTTAGGTATAGAAAAATTGCTTTAATAAACAATCAATCTCCAAGTTTAAAAAGTAATCAAATATCAAAATTAAAACCTTGATTTTATTTGATATTTTGAACATTCTTATATTTAGCATGTTTTGAATTGTGTTTCTCCATTTCTCCACTTGTAATTTGATTTCTTATTTGTGTATCTAGAAACTACTGTTCACAAGTTTAGCAAGGTATGTTCCTATCCTTAAATCTGATCAAATGAATATTATAGGCTGGATTTTACAAACCTAACATTCTAATTTAAATCAAGTGTGCACTTAATAAAAACACATTACATATATAAAAATAGTAAAAATGTCTCTATAAGTTTTTCTGTGCAAGAAAACTTAGGTTTCTTTTTCTAGCTTATTTTTTAATTGGTCTGTGATATGCTGCCTTTGGCTTAACAGGGTTTTTTTCCTGTCTGTTTTCTAAAGATGTTTTAAAACTTCTGTGACAGGGATGTCAAACCTTTATCACAACTGAGTACCACATATACCCTTTCATTTTGACATCTCTCATTAAAGGAGTTAAAAGAACTTTTGCACAAACAGTTCTGTCTTTGGAAACTGAAAATAGATTTCCATCAACTTGAAACCTGAAAATCCAAAGGGTGCCCTTTGGACATCTCCTGAGAATAAGGACTGATGCTAACAGCAAAGGCTACCAGTATATCACAATACAAATCGTTTAAAAGCAGTAATAAGACTAACCAGACTGCTGTGCCATTTCCTTTAGAATGGGTTGGCATTATTTATTAAAAAAAAAACCCCACCTCCTTCTTTTCTCTCCTAATTATCATGTGAAAAGACAAATTCAAAGAGTTTCTCATGTTTATACATTGTCAGATAAATGGATCGAAGAAGTCAGCACTTCAAAGTGATCATTATTCCATTGCTGGGAAAACATATGGAAATAGGAAATTACAAAGTGAGAAAGAGTTAAAGAAGTTAAAATTGAATAAAATATAATAAGTTAAAAAGCTCAAAGCAAAAAGTTAGTTCTTTAGTTTTCATCTGAAACATTCATGACAGAGTGAAGGTAAATGGAGAATAGATACCAGTATTAGCAACCTTTGCATCACAAGGGCTTTCCAGGCAGTGATTCAGGAAAAAAGAGTGGTATGACTGTAAACGAACAGCCATTAGTGTAGGTAACTACCTAGATGGAGAGGAATTCAGGTTGATGGTGGAGAAGCAGGTAATGTTGGGATTGGCTAATGAAGACATTTTAAGAGAAATAGGCTTTCAGAGCAGAGAGTTTTGTTCCTAAGCAAGGGTCAAAAATATAGAAAATTGTGCTGTCATCAGGCCCGCTGTGGATTGCCCTAGCAGCTGCAAGTTGCAAAGAAGCACAGATACACTGATGATGTATCACTACTTCATTATAGGATAACTGTAAAAAGACATGACATAATTCTAAACTTATCAAAGCATTGGATGTTATTTGATTTATGGATGAAATTTAAGTTATTATTCTTGTTAAATTGGTTTTACCACACATATTTACAAAGATAGAAAGGTAAGAAACATGACATGTTATCCACTAGTATGTTTTGCCAATCTAAGAAAAAGTACTCTAGAGAAAAATAACAAAAAATTACTAGAAGAGAACACAGGAATAGTTCTATGATTAAGCTAATTTTAACCCTAACAAGTACAAACTAGTATGATCTCCACTTCCTTCTGGTATTATATCAGGTTTGTCTTCATGCATTCACAAATGACAGTTATCTTCTCTATACATCTCCCTACATTTACATGCTTTCATGATATCTTACATTTACTTTTGAAATAAAACAATGCAAAATGCAATAGAACCAACTGGATCAATGGACCAAGGCCAATCGTATGAGATTAACAAGGCTAAGAGCCAGGTCCTGCACTTGGGTCACAACAACCCCATGCAATGCTACAGGCTTGGGGAAGAGTGGCTGGAAAACTGCGTGGTGGAAAAGGACCTGGGGGTACCGGTTGACAGCAGGATGAATATGAGCCAGCAGTGTGCCCAGGTGGCCAAGAGGACCAACAGAATCCTGGCTTGTATCAGCAACAGTGTGGCCAGCAGGAGTAGGGAAGAGATCGTGCCCCTTTACTGGGCACTGGTGAGGCCGCACCTCGAATACTGTGTTCAGTTTTGAGGCGCTCACTACAAGAAAAATATTGCGTTGCTGGAACATGTCCAGAGGTGAGCAACAAAGCTGGTGAGGGGTCTGGAGCACAAGTCTTATGAGGAGCAGCTGAGGGAACTAGTGTTGTTTAGCGTGGAGAAAAGGAGATTGAGGGAAGACCTTATCGCCCTCTACAACTGCCTGAAAGGATGTTGTAGTGAGGTGGGTGTCAGTCTCTTTTCCGAAGTAACAAGGGATAGGACAAGGGGAAATGTCCCGAAGTTGTGCCAGGGCAGGTTTAGGACAGACATTAGGAAAGACTTCTTCACCAAAAGTATTGTCAAGTATTGGACCAGCCTGCCCAGAAAAGGGATTGAGTCCCTATCCCTGGAAATATTTAAAAGATGAGTAGCTATAGCACTTAGGGACATGGTTTTAGCGGTGGTCTTGACAGTGTTAGGTTTATGGTTGGACTTTATTATCTTAAAGGTCTTTTCTAACCTAAATGATTCCATGATTCGAAAAATTCTTAAATGCGATACATGTTCATCATGACTGTTTTCAATAAGTTCTTTTGTCTTTCTGTAACATTGTAATTATTACAACCATAACTGGAACACCTGAGGATTAAGATATTCTCAAGGTATTTTGTAACAGTATTTTCTGTTTAACGAGGATACTGAATGTCCCCTTGTGGAAATACTTGCTATTATTTTTTTTTACAAGTTCTTTTCTATTCAAAAGCCTTTAAAAATCTAAGGCTGGGAATACTAAATAGCTTAGGTTTTACAATAATAAGCACTGAGTTCAGTGGCTAGGATCTCAATACTCAATATATGTAAAGAGTTAGATGCCTCCAGTAAGCAGTCACTGACATTAGCAAATTGGGTTTTATACTAAACAATAAGAAACATTGAAAAGATGAGTAAGGTATAATTCTTAGACCTCTAAGAAATAGGCCCACTGCATTTCAGCCTTTAGGAATGAGCTAATTTCCACGCAGATTTATATATTTTTATCCATGCAGTGTGATGGACTGTTTGCTGACTAAGTGTTCATTTTAATCTTTTGCAAGGCAAAGAAGTCCTTTCACTCAGCAGGAGAAAGTTCTTAGAATATGTGTGAACTGTCCAAGTCCACAATCTTCTGATAATAATGATTTTTACTCACAAAGTAACTTTTGATACTGTATTTGGAAAACATATCAATAATTATTAGTACTTCTCATGGTAGAAAATATTTAACCAAGTGTTTCTGTGAACGAGTTTATTTCTCATGATTTTAATTATTTTAATTTACTTCTCATACTTTAATATATAAAAACACTGATTAAAGCAGCTTGTTACAGACTTACATTTACTCTCAGTTTAGCTTCATGCCAGTCCTCACTGTGATTTTTCTTCACCCATAAAAACTGGGCTTAAGGAAAATTCTTATTATTGTACTATATCTAGTTCAAGAAGCATTGAATAAAACAGAATAGTATATTTAGTCACAAAGCTCATAAATGGACTAGCAAATGTTGGGGAATAACAAATTTATAAAGTTTGATGATGGCCATGAGGAGCTGTAGAAAGGTCTCCTAATAATTATCACTAATAAAATAGCAGAAGACATTTAGTGCCTATAAAATACAAGTAAAGTGTATGAGGAAAGAGTACTCTGAGCTAGGTATCGTCTCCTTGGGAAAAAAACTAAGGAAAAATACTTTGAAGCCTGTTCAATACCCAATAAAGAAAAACAAACAAACAAACAAACAAAAAACAACTGCAAATATTGTACAGTTATTACAACAGGACAGAGAACAAAATATAAAGCATCATTATGCGGTACATAAATTAAACACAGAGCAAATATTTTGTCAAGTTCTGACAGTTAGTCTCTGAAAGTAAAGAATATTATTTGAAAGGTATAACTGTGCAGGGTTGTAACTGGGAGGAACTGGCATGACTACAGCTATAGAGCAACTTCCATGCAAATAAAAGTTACAGACTCTGATTGTTTGGTCTTGTTGTTTGTCACAAAAGAGATATATTGAAGTCTGAGTTGCACAGAGAAGGTGAAGAAAAATTAATTATTCCCTGTTCCTCAAAGAGTAGGCAGGAATCAAATCATATTTTCCAGTGACAGGTTGATAACAAAAGGTGCACATTCTTCAACTCTGGAATTCATTATAACAAGACATTGTAGGCATGAAAAGTTTACATGGGTTCAAAAACTGATTGGACAAATTCATAGAGGAAGTTCAAGAGAAACCTTTGTCTCAAGCACTTCAGACACAAATTTTACAAGAATATACCAGGAGAAGCATAACAATCTGCTTCCCTTGTCTTGCACTTTTTCTTAGACATCCAGTTATGACTAAGTGTCAAAAACATCAGGCACACTCTCTGTTAGAAGAAAAAAAAGAAGAAACCGTGTGATATCAGAAGTACATTCTATTTTTACTTGTTTCACTGTGAATCAGCTGTACTGTGCTAATTGTTAGAGAACTGACCTCATGGGCTTTTTTAACCACCACCCAGGTTATAAACTTAAATGTGACTTAATTAAGCATTTGGTTGTTGGGGAGCAGCAAGGGCCAGCAGGTCCACAAGGGGTGGGCAACCCCAACTCAGGCTATGTCCTCCCTGAGGAGCCACAGTCCCATGAGGTCTGGACACAGCAGGCAGCACCAGATGCTGGTGACAGGGTCAATTTATCTCCTGGTTCAGATGGGATAGATGAGAACTGGTAGCATGGGCTCAAGTTTGGGCCTAGATCTCAGCTTAACCCTTTGGGGTTTACATATTTGTGTGTTTCACTCTGCTTTTTGTAGATTCCATAAAAGAACAAAAGGCAATGTACACATTAAGTATTTATCTAAACATCATAAGAGTATAGATAGGTATGAAATCACAGTAACATTTGGCATTGATATAGGCTTACTGAGTATTCAAAAATAAATCAAAAAACTTATTCTGCAAATATACGGAGGTATTAGTAAAATTGACACTTCAAAGATTACTGAAAGCATAAAGTTAATTTAGTTTCTACAGTGTCAAGAATGAGTCACCTTACATCTAAGTAGACCATAAGAAATGATTTTAAACTTGAAGGAAGTCATATATAATCTTTGTGAGAAGAGGAAATGAAAATCAAATTCTCCATTCTAGTTGAATTGAAACATTTTAGGCAAAGGTGACAGAATAGATAAAACATTTCTATTAAAAAAATGCCATGTTGCCTGGGGCTTATTGATAAATGCTGCTTTATTAGGCTCAGCTGTTCCTGAAGATATACACATAGAACTTCCATTGATTTCCTTATTTTGATAACCATTCAGAGTACCAGTGTTTCCTGACATTATATGCTACTGAGTCAAATTGGCCTTATTGAACAGCCATGAAAACTGTAGAATCACTGAATCATTCACACTGGAAGGGACCTTGGGAAGTCACCCAGTCCACCTTCCTGCTCAAAACAGAGTCAACACTGAATTCAGACAAGAGATTTAGGGGTTTTCAGCAGAGCCTTGAAATACTGAAAGAACTCAGCTTCTCCGGGCAACCTATACAAATAATTAATCATTCTGATACTGAAGTGGGTTTGGTTTTGGTTTAGTTTGGGATTTTTCCCCCAGCTAGACTGTCGGAACCTCTTCTGTTTCAAATTATGTCCCCTGTTTCTAATTCTTTCACTGAGTACCTCAGTAGAAACTCTGGCTCCATCTCTTTGTTTACCTACTTGTAGGTATCAGAAGGCTGCTATTTACTCCTCCTTAAGTTTTTTCCTTCTTCAGACAAAAGAAAAAAACCCAAACAATTCCTGGTAAAACAGGATAATATTCCTCAATTTTACCTACTGACCATACTCCTACTGGTTCAGGAGCTGTTGGCCACCTTTGCTGCCAAGGCACAGCTGGTTCATGCTCATTTTGCTGTCCATCAGCACACCTACGTCCTTTTCAACACAGCAGTTGCTCAGCCAGCCTGCCCCAACCTGTGCCACTGCTCAGGGCACCACACCAGTGGGGCAGGCTGTGGAGAATACTGTGGCCACCAATTTACCAGGGGTACTTTCTCCAGCCAGTGACAGGGTCTGAGCCCTGTGGTGTATTAGCACCATTTTGATTTCAGAGTTCAGAAAACGGATTTTTTTTTAATTATTTCATGCTTTTCATCTTTACTCCTTGTTTTACGAAACTCAAACCAAAGCAAGCATGGATATACACAAAAATACTTCTTGATTTCACCTTGAAAACCCTAAGGTTATGTTTTTAAAGTAGCCATGAAAACTTTTTGTTGTTGTTTTAACTCTAATAAAATGTGTATCTTCACACTGGAAAATGTATAGAATCAATATATCTTGTTGTTTAAAATAGCAAGACATCAGGAAAAAACAGTCCCCCCAAAACTCTTGATGGAATGTTATGTCAAGGCAGGAAAACAGCAAAACTCCTGTTAACTATGATGAAAGTTACGATTCCACTTCATCCTGCCACATAAGGCCTGTGTCAATACTTTGACACAGTAAAGTATTGTCTTGGGAAGCAGCCAGTAGAGAGTTGTCTTCTGCCTAATGCTGATAGGGAAGGACTGGGCAATCTCACCTAAACAATGTCCTCGCATAATGAGGAGGAGATGGACCTTGTAAAAAGGGGGCTACACTTCAAGAGCAGCCTTCTGTAATGTAAAAGTCATGTCCCTGTACCTGTCCTGAGTATGTCCTCTGACAATAGTAGGCAGTAAAAGCTCAAGAGGAGAAGGTTGAAACATTTTCAGTTTAAAAAAAGAAATTGGACTGGCAGGAAATGACACTAGCTTAAGGTCAAATTTTCCATATAAAATCCAGTTATTTTTGTTGATATGTTTTATTTTTACAAATGTACTTTATTACTACAGCTTTGAACACACATTCCTATCACAGTTTGCATAGGTAATAACTTCCACACTAGTGCTAGAAGAAAGAAAATATATCAAAGTCAAGAGAAAATTTTCAAAAAATAGCCAAGTCAGGTAAGAACAAGTTATAATTCTAACATTTGCCTGTGGTGCTTTACCACATAAGAGGCAGAAATGTAACTTCACTTTCCATTTGGCATCCAAATTTCCTGTTAAGCAGCTAGCCACTTTCCCATAACCTCAGTGGTTCATCATTCTTTGTGATTGTGCTTTTCTCTTTGTCAGCAGTTACTTTTTATTATTGCTACACTCTATATAACTAAAGAGACTCTGTGATGGCACAGCTGCTGCTGCAGAGAAAGGTGGCTGCAGTGATTATGTTAATGGGATCACTAATTTCTTGTATAAACATAGCTTTAAGCTGTTGTGCTACTTCATGTGTCACTAGCTAGGTCAATGAAAGATCTTGAGCAAAGTATAAAAATGTTAATAACTCTATTGTTATTTATTTGTATTTCAGTAGCACCTACAAGCCAAAATAAGATGAGATGCTAGTATTTGAGGCAAAAAAATACCCTGTCTCCTTGTAAAAGCCTATGTAATCAGACAACAGGACCTTATTTCTCTAGTCTGCTCTTCTACCCCTCTAGTCCACTCTAGTGAGACCCCACATGGAGTACTGTATCCAGCTCTGGGGTCCCCAGTACAAAGAAGACATGGACCTGCTAGAGCGGATCCAGAGGAGGTCCATGAAAATAGTAAGAGGGCTGGAACACCTCTCCTGTGAAGAAAAAACTCATGTGGAGTTGTTCATCCTGGAGAAGAGAAGGCTCTGGGGAGAATATTATTGCAGCCTTTCAATATATAAGGGGAGCTTATAAGAAAGACAGAGAGAGACTTGTTATCAAGGCCTGTAGTGACAGCACAAGGGACAGGAGTTTAAAACTGAAAGAGGGTAGGTTTAGATTGTACAGAAGGAAGAAATTATTTATGATGAGGGTGGTGAGACACTGGAGCAGACTGCCCAGAGAAGTTGTGGCTGTCCCATCATTGGAAATGTTCAGTGTTGAGTTGGATGGGGCTTTGAGCAACCTGGTCTAGTGGAAGGTGTCCCAGCCCAATGCTGCAGTGTTGGACTAGGTGATCTTTAAAAGTACCTTCCAGCCCAAACCATTCTATGATTCTATGTGATTCTATGAAAGATAAATAAGAATTCACAAAGAAATAGTGAGATAATGCAAATAGTTATGTAAAAGAATAATATATCAATTAACAGATTGTTACTGAAATGTTGGAAGCCTCTCTGCTCCTATACTTATCATATGATAAGGAAAAAATATTTGTTTCAACATTAACAAAAGGAAAGCTATCTTTTAGTATGTTAGGTGATTACATTTCCTGACCTGCTGCATTCCTAGACCCACAAGATATACACCATCTCTCCCAGAAAGTCAAGGGACAGGAAGGTTCTAGGACTAGTTCAGGCATGTCCTGGCTCTGGGACTTGACAATATGTCCCAGTTCTTTTTAATTTTCTGCAGATAATGTCAACTTCTGTGGCTAATTTCCTTCCACAAAAAGGGACTCAAGTTGCCCACCAGTCCATGGACCACTGGCCACATGATGTAGCTCCTCCCTCAAAGCCGTTCATTAATCATCCACATAGAGACATGGATTGCTTATTCTTATGGTACATCTTTATTGATGACAAAAATCTGTCAGGACTGAGTATAAATAAAAGCTGAACTCGGACAACTAATGTGTCTAAAGCTGTGACATGATATCCATATCTGTCTCTTAACAAGGGGGTACTGTGTTTTCCTATGGCCCATTTGCCTATTGTTATGTGCCCAATTGCTGTTATATTCCCATTCAAAACACAGAGCTCTTAGCCCAAGTCCTCTGGAAGATGGCAGCAGTTACAGCAACAAACTAGGAAATAATAAATCTCGTCTGTAGACAAGATCTTCAGAGCTTTCACATTCATAACCCTTCCAATTAAGCTTTCCACAGAACTAGGTAGGAAGCCAGGACAGATCATCCATAGTCTCCTCTCAGCAAGAAATGTCACTTGGGTAGACAGCACTCATGGGGTTTTTTTGCATATTTTGAATATGAACAGTGTGGTGCACTTGCAGAGAACATCACAGAACTTTAGACAGCAAGTGCTACAAGCATGGATAAGCTAGGCAATGTCCATATTCAAATGTCCTTGCCAAACACAGATGGAAAGCTTTATTCTGGCAACTGCTGATCCCTAGATCTCTAAAGGTTTTAAGCTTATGTTATATAATGTGCAAACACAAATATGTGTATAGGCATAATCCAAAGAATACCTTGCAAGTACCATTGACACAGCCTCTGTTCTAATAATGGTTCTTTTCTACATTCTACCTGCACTTAGAATTTGGTTTTCAAAGGCTTCAGTTTGGCTCTTCAAAGATAAGATGTGGTGTTTTCATTGTATATCACCCTGCCAGACCATATGATGTCATGCTCAATATATAAGCTGGGGGGAGTTGGCCGGGAGACAGCAATCACTGCTCGGGGATGGGCTGGGCATTGGCCAATGGGTGGTGAGTAATTGCATTGTGCATCACTTGTTTTGTATATTCTGCATATTCTCTATATTATTTTACTATTGTTGTTATTATTATTATTATTATTATTTATTATGATGTTTACTACTATCCTCTGCTGTTTCATCAAACTGTCTTTATCTCAACCCACAGGTTTTACCTTTTTTCTGATTCTGTCCCCCATCCAGCTGAGGGTGGGGAGTGCACAAGCAGCTGTGTGTTGTTCAGCTGCCTGATGGGTTAAACCACAACAAAAAGACAAAACTGTATTCATACAATATTAAGAAAGTCTTTTTAGTCTTAAGCATTGTGTAGACCTGACTTTACACTGGCTGAGAGAACTTATACAACATGCTTGAATATATATTTGCATTGTATGTTGGGAATAAAGTAATTTTTTTGTTGTAAAAATAGGTGTCCTGTTAGAAATACGAGATGAATGACACAATCACACAATGGTAAAGAAGTAACTCTACAGTAACACAATACTTTACTGAACATTCAGTCCTCACAAGATCCTGCAAAAAACTTTTCACACATTAGTTTTATGTTATGCAGCCCCTGTAGTAAATTCATAGAATCATAGAATGTTTTGGGTTGGAAGGGACACCTAGAGTCATCTAGTCCAACCCCCCGGCAGTGAGCAGAGACACCACTAACTAGATCAGGTTGCTCAGAGCCCCATCCAACCTATACTTGAATGTTTCCAAGGCTGGGGTCTCCACTACCTCTCTGGGCAACGCCTTCCAGTGCTTCACCACCCTCATTGTAAAGAATTTCTTCCTTATATCTAGTCTAAACCTACCCTGTTTTAGTTTAAAACCATCACCCCTTGTCCTGTCACAGCTGGCCCTACTAAAAAGATTGTCCCCACCTTTCCTATGGGCCCCCTTTAAGCACTGAAAGGCCGCACTCAGCTCTGCCCGCAGCCTTCTC